>KB677647.1:0-18426 GCA_000349165.1 Anopheles christyi | reverse complement strand
TCTCACACTCTCGCGAGCCGCATTTATGTTACGGGCGATGTTGGTTCTCTCACGCACTTTGCTCGTTGACCGGCATCGCGACTCTCGGATTAGGTTTGAGGTTTCGGTCGATTTTAGTACAACCGGCGTAAAGTGCTGTATTGTATTGTACTAAAGAGCACCATTGGAGGAGCAATTTGGATGCGAAAGAGAGGGAGAGAGAAAGAGAAAAATTTGGTTTGGAGCATAATACTCCTGAGAATGAATGTTTACTGCTGAAGTAATCGAAACGAAAGGATGGAAGGAGAATAAAAAAAACAGGCAAATAAACCAAAACAGCCGAGAAAGGATGAACTTGGCATTGGAAAACACTGGTTCATTGATGGTCCTAAATAATGAGGCTTTCTACCCTACCACCACCGGCAAGCTTATTAGGCCTTCTATTAGGTGAAATTGGGCAGCACGTTGTCAAAAAATGTATTTGTTGCTAAAACAAAACAATACTTTTATTAAAGGCATTCAGACATTCAGAGATACTTACAAAGTCGATTTATGAGAATATGTTAACACAAGTGCGATAAAGAAAATACTCAAACAATAAATAATGGTAACAAACAAAACCAAACTTGTACTTAAAATGCTTTTAAGCAATCTTTGAAAATAAAATTGGATTATAGCATTATAGATAAAACATCATTTAAATTTGCGTTTCAAAAAGAATTCACAATAAATGGTTTATTGATACTGACCGTAGCAACGCATTTAGCACACGTCGTTTTATCAATAGTTAATTAATGCTACACCGCAGCAGACTGATTCTTTTCCAGCTTTGTCTGTTTAAGATGGACATATTAAACAGTTGTTTTGATTTTGCTCCCTCCTATTACTGCGGATCGGTACACTTTGCCAAGCTCATCTGGGGTGTCCACACCATATGTGGTTTGCTTTACGCCAGCAATAAAATCACGCTCTTTATGCTGATGGTGGGCACTCTGAGAACATCACACATTCTAGACACCAGCAGGGCGGGCAACCACCTTTGGCGGCTGTTTTCCGGCTAAAGCTATCCAGCTAGTTCTTATGGGATGGTGCTGCTTTGGATGTTTTGTGGTTTCTAGAAAGCGAAACAGCACACATAAAGTCGGAGCGCGTCGGTGGACCGACAGGCTTTCACTAATGGGTGGTTACCTGCTTTGTAGCTGTTATCGCTTGAAACACATCTCTTATCTGGTGACAAGCAATTTGGTTGTGAAGTTGATCCAGGTTCAGAGACGGGATGGGGAAATCCGTTTTGGTCAGTCGGCGTCATACTATCGATAGGGTCATTTAGTAGAGCAAAACACAACCTTCCCGTAAAAAAAAACTTAGTTCACAGCCGATGCGAAAGAAGGTTATTAGGGTGGGGGGAGAGGACGATTTTTAAATCCTCGTCCCATGCAACACACGCAATTTGGGTATGCTACCAAACGATCCCGCGGCTTGGAAGCGGTTTCTAATTAATTAAAACAAAACAAATCACCAATCGAATGCTGCCGTTTACAGGAAAGATATACACATTTTCGTTTTGGGGTGGAATACAAATGCCACCGGTTGCGACGGTTTTGCCGTGTCGTTGCGGCTAACTGGTTGTTTCGGTGCGGACATCTTCAACCCATTAAAGCAGCCACCATTTCTCGGTGCGGGAGCAGCTTAATGGAGAGATCTGGAATGGACGAAAAAAAGGCTTGTGGTATTCAATACGGTCTCAGGTGAACTATGAAGCTTTTAGTGGATTTCCTCTTGTCTTTGGTGTGATGGTTCGAAAATGGAGCATCTTGTGGAACGAGGTTAAGGCGAATCCACAATTGTTAAAAGTGTTGTTTCGGATGGGCGCCACTGTTGGGCAACAGTTAATGATCAAAAAACCTTGGAATTGAGGTATCAGATGCTACCTGAAAAGTTGTATATGCTCTGCAGTATGCCAGAGTCCCATCACACGTGCTACATGATACGTTGTGTCTCATTTATTGAGTTACTCGAATTTCAAAAGCTGTAAACAATGATGGTACGACTCTATTTCTGTTGAATCGAAGTTCAAAGAATAATTAACAAAGACTGGTGAAATTCTAATTGGACTGTATTTCGATGTATGAGATAGAAATTTTTGGTTCTATTTTGTTTCATTGGTGTACAAGATAATGTAAAATATGCAAACAAAACTCAGAAGAAACAATATGTTGAACTATACTCTTTATTCTACCAGTAAAACAAGCTGTTGCGCTGCTCATAGGCAGTAAAAGCTGAGCAAACCAACCTCTACTCTGCGAACAAATAAAGCAAACGAAGTATTAAAGAACGGTAACGAAATCTCAACCATAAACAAAAACAGAATAAAAATTGAGATGACACTTTTCGTGCCGTCGCACAACGGTGGCGTGAACCCAGCGCGAAAGAGCTGTTAACGTTTAATGCATAAAGATCGGCACAGCATTATGTGGAAGGCATGTGTCACATTCGCCCAGCTTACAGGCGCCTTTCCGTAGAAAGAGCGTAAAATTTATGAGCTCATTGTTGTCCAGACGCCACGCCGGACCCGCGCCGATCCTTTGGTCATCGATTTGTATTGTAAAGGATTACCTGGAGTGGAAAATAAACATAAAAAACTCCCCTTCGTACGCACATGTCTGATAAACTTCTCAGCCAAAATCAGCTAAAATCGAGCGATAGCATCTACTACCCATACTTTCATTGTTTGCACCCAAAATACACACGATCGCAGCAGCAAACGGTGCTGCACACACTTCTTCATTAAGCAAATATTTGCTAATCTTAATCACGGTTAGCGCTTTCGGGGTTCATTAAATTAATAAAAGCCTTTTAGGAAAAGATGGTTCAGTCAATTCCCCTTTTTTGGGAGCTTCTCTCACAAAGCGCTGAATTAAAAATGATTTCAAAAAAAGAGCTCGATGTTACGGTTCTTGGCGCTGCGTAGAGACATAATAGGGCTAAGCCATGCAACCGATCGATCCTTTTCCTTATCTTCACCTCAACCTTATTGATTTTAAGATAGGTTTTTGTTCCCTATTTATCTTATCCCTTTTTTCCCGCCCGGTCCATTCGGCTCAGTGGACTCTTCTTTTTCCTGTTCGATCGCGATCCTCATTATGAAATTCCATGTAAACAAATCACCAACTATTTGGTTGGTTTGAGGTTTTTTTTTTTTTTGTTATCTGTCTCCCGAAAACGAAGGCGCAGTCCCTTTACGGTGCTGTGAAGTGGCTTGATCATGTTTTTTCACACCTTTCTCACCTTGTGAACCTATTTATCGTATGTTCTGCAGTGGCATTCCTTCTTTTTTTTCTCCCATTCCTTGTCAGCTTCATATCGTTTTTAGTTCTTCATTCCTTTTGTGGCGTGTTTTAAAGGATTCTTGGATAAAAAAAAATGTTGGCGCATCAGTCGCCTTGGTGTGGAATTTTTTGAAACCACGTACCGAAGAATGGCAAGGTATGAATATGACCGATAAATATGCACGACAGTGCATAATATGCATGCAAGAATGAAACACTCTCCTTCTTACTAGCAGTATCTTACCTGAATGTTTTGCTTTGAGTCAATTCTCCTTCTTTATTGTGCCTTGCAGCACATCCCATACGTCAAACCTCGTTATCCTGGCTTGGCTTACTTGGATCGTTATGTTGCCGGGCCTGTTTTGGGCTGCAATACTGACTAGCTTATAATTCTACCAATTTAACGAAACCAAAAAAACAAAACGGTAGAAGCAACAAAAACAGAAAAGAAAAATCGGCTTCAAAAATAAAGAACCGATCGAGCAAGGTAGTTATCAACACGTAATTTTTGATTGTCGTAATTTTTGACATGCCTCAAATCTTGCTTGCGTGTTTCCGCTCACTGCCACTGTCCGTCCAATGTTGTTTTTTTTTCTATCCGACATTAAGGTAGATCTGTGATGTTGAAAAACAAGAACAACCACAAGTGAATAAATCCCTTAGGTGATTTTCGTGATTGAGGAAGCTTCTGAAGATATAGGAAAAAAAAAAAACGATTTGGTATCGAAAAGAAAAAGAAACGTTCAAACAAAACACTACCATGGGTAGAATGCAGCACAATACTGTTCTGGCCCTCGTTGGCCGATGAAATATGTTTGTTTATTTGATGTTTTCGATCACCATGACTCCACTTCACTCTGACAGCTTTTGACAGATCTCGATCGGTCTGTTTTCACATTCCTGCCATCCCCGGGTCTGTGGTATCGAGATGAGGTTCATTAGAAATGATGCTCCCGGGCCTATTTTCGAACGTAACTTGAGCCGTTTCGAGCTGTGATTTTTCCCTCATTTTTAAATACCTTCATCACCGCGCTGCACTCTTTTTCGGCTCGCATGAGTACCCTTAGAATAGGATCATTTCCAAAAATTAAAAAGAAGAATGTACGACCGATGGTGCAGTAAGTTGGATGATGGAAAGCGAGAACATTATTGGTGTATTTATTACGCACCCGGGTTCGATTCGATCGTCACTTTCGGAAGGCTGCAACAGCCCTATCAACATAACCGGTGCCGCTGCCTCTGCCTCCCACTGGCACTTACTTTAACGGCCGGTCTTTAAACTCGTAACGATATAATTTGAGAAACCTATCCCATCGCCATCGTGGCGAAACCCACGCCGCGTGTCCCATCATAAACTCGGTACGGTTTACTCCAGCAGGGCGAGAGCGCGCAATGAAATCATCTTACTCGCTATTTCACTCGCCCGATCGCAAAACACCACGGGATTTGATCGTAAAAAAAACACAAGAACAAAAATGAAATATCAACGATGGTCGCGCTTTATCGATGGTAACCTGCTACGGGTAATAACAATAATAATCGTTCATGATAATCGTTCCGGTTTCGTTGGTTTTTTTTTCTTCTTTCGTCTTAAAGTCTCGCTCAGTGATTGGTTTCGTATTTTCCTTTATTAAAATGAATCTCATGTTTCAACGGAATGTTCGACGGAATCATGTCGTTGCAATTCAAAATAAAGATATGGTGGTACCGTCTTCGAAACCACAACCACCAACCTCACCGTTGTCGCTGTGTTGGCAACAGAGCGAGAAAAAGGTGAAACCGATCGTGAACGAGATCATACCGACGATACGAAGCTTCCCAGCGTTTCGCACTAATGTTGGGCTTCCGGAATGTTGCGTCTACCGTTTTGTGTCCGGGAGCGACGATTAAGTCACATAAATCAGGCGCCGTTTGGCGAATTGGTTTTTCAGCTCGCTCCATGGTCGCGCACCACGCATTAACCTTCACCAGGGCCCGAAGAAGACACTGCAAGGCGCTGCGCAAGGTTGTTATTAGCGCCAGACGAATGTGCGCTGCAGGAGATTGCCGATTGCCGAGAGCAGGCGCGCGCTTCATCTTCAGGTGGCAGATGGGTTAAGCAGATCGTTTATCAAGATGCTTTATTGATCTGTACACCCTGTGGACTGTGGACCGGACAGGCGGATGAATGTGCCTACTGCACGCAGATGACAAGCGCTGGATCGCGCGTTTGCGTGTATGATTTAATTTATTTGTTGCGTGACAAACACTGAGATAGATCGGGATGACGGATCGGATTTCGTTGGGTTGGGTTTGTGTTTTGCATTGCTTGAAGAGAATATATCGTTTTTGTTGCAGTTTTTATATTTTGCTGCTTGATTTGTTGTCCCACCCGAAGGGAGTTTTGACAAGGGGAATATTTGCACCAGTAGGCAACTGGTTGACATTTTTAGTTGGTTTTGATTTATGTGCCGTTCGATGGAGAGTATCTCCGTGACACATTTTATTACTGGGTGTGTGTATTTGTTGAAAGCTGTAATTATTGGGAAAAGCGGTTGAAGCGGAAAAGGTTGAGCAGCCCGGATGGACACTTAAAATGTTGAAAAATTATTATCGATCGGAGTCGATAAAGGGATAAGTATTGTTCTTCTGAGAATTTAGGTACAAGAGTGCATCATCCGAAGATTAACGTCAGTCACATAATAAGCGAAAAGGGCATCGATGATAAATTATTGGAAAGTCTATAGAGAGCTGATCATATACATGTTCCAATCGCACAATCGGGTCAGTTCTTGGACAAAATCACATTTAGATAGCTACTCAGTGGAAAACCTTCAATAGTTCATGCTGCAGGACTTCTCCAAGAAGCTTCGCCTTCCTTCTAAGTCGACTCAATCTTCCGAACTGCTTGAAACTGGCTTATAGTGTAGACGTTCATTCTCGAGTTTGTGTACACAACTGCTGCACCACAATTTCATCGGGGTAGTAGTATTCCCGTAGTCGTCGTCCTCAAATACCAACTACTCGAGCGTCGTCAGCAATCTTGAAGAGAAGTAAAATCAACCCTTTGACAAAACAACCACAAATACAGGCTTCTGCTTAGACAATTTTAAGATTTCATTTGAAAGCATATTTGCTTAGGCAACACATATTTTACTTGCACTTCACAAATCGTACGGATATATTCGCAGATCATTTCATTTCGATACAATTTTTACGATTCCCTCAAGCAACTGCCATGATACTAACTTCTACTACTCCTACCCTCCCCAGAGCTCCTTGCCTTATCCAACGCATCAATATTGCTACATATGCTACATTTTACAGCATCACTGCCCCACACCACTGCACAACGTTAACAACACTTTGCTACGCCGTTTACAAACCGCCATACAAAACCAAGCAATAACCGATGATCATGTTCTCTTCTGCCTCAGTAGCTCCGTACGCTTACAACTGCACGAACAAAACCACGGGTTTTGCGTCAACATTTTTCATTCCCCAACCCCAAACCAATGCCCGATTGGCACTATACTGACGCATTCGCGCGATATGAGTTTTGAAGCTAGTATGTGTGTGTGTGTATGGCAAGAAAATAGAACATATCCTTTCACTGAACCCGAACCAATCGAAATGGCACCAAACCAACCAAACACGCACTGACTGTACTGTCAGCATGTTGACAGGCCGCTTTCGCATAAGAAATATCAATAAACTCATCGTTTTCGCACAGCACCCAACCGAAGGGTGGTGCGGATCAGGCCACGGTTCAATCCTTCCGAAGCCGGATCGCAAACATCACCATCGACGGATTGGGAAATTCATTCCAAACCCTCGTGCTGTGCTCTATTTACCTGCCGCTGCACATACAAACATGTTTTCGTCGAGCATCACTTCGCGCTAGGAAGGTTATCGCTATCTCTCGGTGGGGTTTTTGTGGGTGCGCCAATTCCAAACCACAGGAACTAGGATGACGATACGAATCGGGATGCCTTTCCATGCGAGGATAATCAGCTTTGATTGTGCCGTATTTTTAGAGGTTAGGATAGAGGTTGTATCCCTTTTCCTTTTTTCCTTTTTTGGTTTGGAAATGTTTAGCCCTTACCTTCGGGGAATCGAAGGAAATGGATGAGCTGCCCGGTACGCAGCGTTGAATAAAATATATAAAATATGGGCGAGCAATCGGTACAAAAAAAAAACACACTTTCCAATACAAGAGTTTTGTAGGCAACGAACAAAGTGCAGGGAGAACCGTTTGACTGAAGAAAAAACAATCATTTGCAACCGTACATTTCATCGCTAGCGGGTCGTGAGATTGTAATGCTTTTGCATCGTACGCGTTCGTTAAGCTCCAACGCAATCATGTGGGTTAGTTTTTTTTTTTGCAATGAAAATGTGAAATTAGCAAATACTGATTGAGTAACCGGTTACGACGGCGATTGTTATCATATTTCCGTAACTAACTCTTTGTAGCTACTCCATTATCTTGAATTTTTCATTTCTATACTTTTTTCCTATTTTTAAACATATAAGCATTATCAATGGCCAGGATTGAAGCTTGAGAGGTTTTCCTGGCATCGAAAGGATTATCTTTGTTTTTTTTTTTTTGGATTATTCTAGTGGTTGCAGAAGTGTTTCGCTCGCTGATAGATAAGCACGTGTGCAATGAAAAAAAAAATCCGAACGATCGTTTCATACGCTTTTGTGTGGGGTGTGGGGCCGTGAAAAACGTGCAGAAGAAAATAATAAAATACCACTCACGTGTTGAGGAAATGAACATGTTACCTTCATGGTATCATTCAGCCACATCCGTGTATAAAGCGTCCGTTTGCTTGCGAAGTCCTTTTTATTTTTTGTTATCCTTCCATTTCCAGCCAGAACTTATCGAACAGCATGATGACGTGTGGTGTTGGTGTGTATGCTGCGCTTACTGTGCCGTCTTTCACAATTCACTGCTGGATCACCACCGGATGTGAAGAGAGAGAGAGAGAGAGAGCGAGTGCAGAGTGGGTTTGTAGGAGCATTGACAATCGCGTGAAAAATAAATCCACTACCCGTGGCCATGTTTCATCGAACGTTTTGCCCCTGCACTGTTATCGTCAGCAAGTTTCCCAGTCGCGCAAAATCTCGCACACTGTGCTGTGTGGCGTGCCCACTTTCACAGGCCAGCCGGCATTATCGTGCATGTTTGCAGAAGGTTTTTGATTTTTGCCTTTAGCGGAAGAATATTTTGCATCACAAACACCAGTGGGTTGATGCTGCGTTTGCAAAAGTACCGTTTCGATGCGCTGGAGTGCAATTGCATTCAGCCCGCAGTACGCCGATCGTCGTCGTCGATGCAGTGTAAATATGGTGACAGGTCGGCGGATTTGTGTCGAGTGTTAGAGAAATAGCAGCATGGTGCATGGGGAAAATCGGTATGGTGTACGATGCCACACACACATGGGCGAATATCGTTCGTACGCGCTACACTTGTTTTGAAGTGTGATTTAAGTGAGTTGCATCGTTCGGCAAAGTAAGATAGAGTCGTGTTGGGAGTAACTTTCAATTAAAACTCTAGTGAACTGAGAATGAAGTACACTGTGTGAATGTTTTGTCCTTTTGAGACACTTTCGCGCTAAATTTTACCTTAAAAAAATATGTTGTGTCCTTCTCCTAGTTTTCATTCTTTCTGGTTTGCGTTATTTCAAAGTAATCTTTTCTGTCTTTTTTTAAAATCAACTTTGTTTTGAAATAAATTGCTGAGTATTGGATTGATGAAACTACCTTTTTCTTGGTATAATTGAACATACTCAATGTTCCAAATAGTCTAAGCACCCTTTGCTAAAGACATTCACCCATGATTTATCTACCTCTTTTCAACACGTTCCTATCCATGAAAAGTGTAAATTAATCTTTCAAACGCCTTGAACGCCTTTACTAGGATGAATGTACACCTCCCCTATTAGACTAAACCTTTGCCAGTGCGTGGGAAACTTGAGCCCGGAAAAGAAAACTAATTTCATCCAGTTACACTTCAATCCATCAAAAAGGTGAAAACTGTTCCTTAAAGAGATCATCATTCTTCTACCATACGTCTCCCTTCCCGTTGCCCACCATCGAAGGTGTCAAATTCTTTGGTACAATTTTCACCGCTCCATCACCGAGCTCCAATATTAATCTGCTTCGCTTCAAACTCACCCCGATTCGATCGAAGAACGGCTTCCAGCGTTCGTCTCACGCACGTGGGACGGTTGCAACAAATATTTCGATATTGCTTACGCGTTTTCCACCTCGTAAGCTGAACGGAAATATATGTGAGCACATTTATTATTACGTGTAGGAGGCTACGGAAAGGAGTGTAGCGTGCGAGCAACCAGCGTACGCCATCATCCAAATGCCCTATATTCTTCCACACAGCCAATGGATTGCTCTCGACTGTATTTTCATGGCAGGTGGAGAATGATTTTTCGCCCCTCTTGCCCGTGCGTTTCGATCGAAGGGCACGCGGGCTCGAACTGATTAATGATTTGGGCACATTCATGGTAGCGAGATCGGCAAGTGAAGTGAGCGAAAGCTATGGTGAGAAATGTCAACACATCAACACGGTGCGGCTTATTATCGAAAACAAGGCCTGTTGTGTTAGAATTTCTCAGAACCGCGAGATGAACGCTCATTCCAATATGAGGAGAAACAATATGTCTTTACCAACAATCGTGGAAAGCAGAACACTCGGGGGTGGATCTGTTCAAGGTGTTTATAATTTTGTGACAAGTCTGTTAAAAATTAGTCAATTTGTTGCATTCCAGTTAAGGCCGTGGAGAGGTTTGGTGGCCAAGTGAATAGATGAAAGACTCGACCGCTAGTAATCCATTATATTGACACAGTAAAAGAGCATCCATGTGGTTTGAACGTTTCTTTATACCATTGTGAGCAAAAGGACCTAAAAGACCCAACAGCATCCCGGACCGGCTTGTGGATGATCAAACTAAGACCCCTCCCTCTTCCCCTGGAGGCTGGTAACTGCGAATGCGGCGAAAGAGATAAAGCGAATATCAACAGCCACACTAATAGACGATAAATAAAATGAAACCAACTCTCGCGCACACACTCGGGAACGTATTGCCACCCTACGGGGTCTCCACGAACGGCGGGTGGTCCGAATGGCACTCCTGGCTGGCAGGCAGGCAGGCCGTATCCCTCACAAACCGGAACGAAATTTATGACCCAGACCGCGAGAAACAAAGCACAGATCCCTCCACCCTCGCAACCATCTTCGTGGGTTGCCTCGTAGAAGGATCTGCGCCCCCGTCAGTATGCACGTTGCTAATATTTGGTACGCACCGCACCGCATCGGCACGTCAATGTGGCCGGCAAACCTCATCAACACACCCACGGCATTGGGCATCGTAAAAGCTGGCTGGCGTCGTCGTGTCTAAATGACTAATAACTTGGAAATTATTAAAAGCGTCGCCGCGTGAGGTGTGTGCGCGTTCGGGGCTGTATTTTATTTTTTTGTTGTTGTGCGAGGCCGTACCAACAAAGCTCCCAACACCTTCTCAAAAGCGCCATCTGGCGATCTGCGGAGTGAGAATCTGAACGATGTAATTATTGTGCAACGAGATTCGGTTTTTATGCGTGTGGTGCGACCGCGGCCCGGTAGTGTTTGGGATGAGAATTGCGACCGGTATGTGGTCGCCGGGAAAGGTTCTAATTCCTTGACAATTGGCATGGGGTGAACTGGTGAGGTTGTGTGAGGTACGCTTATGCTATTCGGCTTCATCTCCCGGGTGGAAGACGGAAGCATTGGAGGCTATTAATTCCACTAGGTAGGTGGGTAAATGCCTGTTGAGGTTGGTGTTTAACTCAAACAACGGGGTTCCTGTGACCTAGTTCAATGGCAACTATGATGGAAATTATGTGCCCTAAAAATAGAGAATAGCTACCAGTGTATTGCTTTGCCAGCTCTTGAAACTCGTTGATATTAATATAGGAAATGGTTTTAGTTGCATCGAATAATGAGTCACCTTTCTGTGGTGGGTCTTTGTCTTTGGTAAGGAGCTTAAGTCTTTGTCGTACGTACCTCACTAGACTGGAAATAGTTTAAGAAGTGGGGTTCACAGGACCCACGCTTCAACGGGGTAATAAAGAATTGCATTTTTATTTGTGAATTTCCACTTAAGGAAGTTTTATAGCATACTCAATCCTTACACTCGATCGTACTATGGGATTTTGTTGACAGCTGTCAAAGTGTAATGGTAATAAATCTGCAATAAAACAACAACTCCGTTTGCACTCTAAAATAAAAGGTTTCTATTTTTTAACATGGTTTGAAGGAACATTTCTGCAATTAATTTGTACATGAGTATTCGTAATATCGCGAAAAAGCCCCTTTAATCAACGAAAGATTGGGGCGGCTTGGTGGTCGAGTGGTTACGGCGAAGACCTCTTACGAGGCCCGACGTTGTTCGAGTCCCATTTGGACGTAGGACTTGTCCAAAGGACAGCAATGTTTAAGCAATCGGATTGTTTTAATTTGGTTGTAGTTTAAAAATTAAATTTAAAGTTGTTTAAATTGTTTTGTTGTCAACAACTGCAATAATACCTTAATTAAGTTTATCTCGCGTTCTTGGCACATGATCTTAAAGCATCTGTCATATTACTTGCAAATGATCCCATATAATTATTGAATTCTGAAGCGACTTTTGAACTCATACTACTCGCTTCAGACAAATTCCATGCTTGAACAGAGTCGAATTTCATCAATTTGATAACTGGTCCGGGATCTTATCGCAACCTGTACCGTAGAATGGCTTAACAAGGTATTACATTTCACTGTTGAATGTTCGCTTCTTCCTTACATAATTAGACGATACGTGAGCCGTGCCCCCCGCCACTTGGGCCAGTTGTGATTAAACCACAGCCCAGAAATGAGCTTATAATCACATTAACTATCAGTGAAGATACACCAGTTGCCCCAGTATCGGCCCCAAAAGACATCGAAGCTATCTTGTAGTTAAGCTCGAAACAACCGGCTCCTGCGATGCCCTTATCTTGACTTGATCCTATTTAGCTCCGATACCATGGAGGATTTGCCTAATTGCCATTGCGATATTGGGGCTAGTCACCGTTTGGGGTGATGCTTGCTGTCCCCTTACCTCCCTAACCGTGATACACAATGTTCAAAATGTACCCTTGATTGCATCGAACGCCATAGATCCACCCTAATCTGACATGGTTAATTTAATACATTCAGGGGTGTTGTACAGGGTTTTTATCGGATTAAAAAAATACACACGCAGACACAGCCATGCACACCCATACCGAAATTGAAACAAAATCAGAACCGAACGTTTAGTTCTTTTGCACTATTTATCACACATCGTTATATCTTTTTTGTTTGCCTCCCGTTCACAGTGCCGGTCACGACAGGAACCGTATGGAATCGGACGTGTGGATTAAGCGTGACATTTTGTTGATTTAATTTGTTGAAACTGATTGTCAACAGATGCGTTACCGAGATGTTGAAAAGTGGCGTGTGTGCACGGGTATATTAGTTTTAACACACACTTTCTACCGATTCCTGTTAGGCCTGTTTGTTTTCCTTCCCTCATTATTGTCGGTTTTGTTTGCGTATGTAGTTAGCACACATGAGGTTTTTTTTTCCTTTTTTAAACTTTGATCCAATAATTTTGCAATGCAATACATACACACAAAAAAGAAGAAAGAATCACCATCCATTTTGCCAGCATTGGGTGGGCGATGTTTGTTATCAAAATTATCCAAACCACAGCTAAAATGACACGTTCCGTAGCGGGGTGTCGTGGTTCAGATGTTACGAGACGGGAATGGGCGACTACCCTTTGGCGCCTACAGTGAAATTGAGGAAGCACACACTCGAAAAACGCACCAGCCAGGCGCATGTTAAATCACGCGTATCATCAACAGGTTGGCTGAATTGTAAAACATGTCAAGCGTCCACTTTCACCCAGCCTCCCCGACCTAACGTGTGTTCGAGTATGCTACACCGCGGTGCTGCCATCTGAAGCGTTTCGGCTTCCGTCTGACACTGTGATAGTGACACCGTGCCTGGACACCGACACTGGGTTCATTTTCCAGCTTTTGCTCGGTCGGTCCGCTTCCGGAGGGCTCGATCGACTTCCCCTCCCCCATCTTCCCACCCCACTTTGCCAGCCGGGATAATGGCATAAATGGTGGAATAATCGTAAACAAACAAATGTCACGCTGTTTTCAGTCCGATAGACCTGTAGCCTTTAGGTATGGGGCGAGTTTTGGTTTTTCATCGGTTAGCCTTTGTTGCATTGATTTTTGCTTGTATGTGTGTGTGTGTTTGTGTGCTTTTTTTTCTGTTACCCTCTTTCAATTTTTGCGGTCAAAACACCCAACCTCTTCCGTGCACGCCCCATAGCACGCATCGTTATGTTGCGTGGTAGGCCATGCCAAACCGGACGATCGAACTTACACCCCCTTACAGCTATTGTTGTGTTTGCTTGTGTGTGTGGCTACCAAGCGCAAGATAACGTGCGTGTTTGCGGTTAGTTTAGGGTGTGTTTTTTTTTTGCGTGTGCAAATTTGATCCACCATCGCACAGCATTCGGGGTGGGCTGATTGTGGTTAAAGGGATTTTCCCTATCAGCTGTCAATAATTCGCACGATTAGTGTCGCTCCAGGTCAGGTCGCTGTAAAATTGTAACCAATTCGATAGAAGCTGTGAGGGACGGTATTGATATGAAAGCTCCCGGTTTCCCAAACCCTCCGAGAAGAGATTTATATTTGACACGTTGCTTAGTTACGATAACTGTGCAAACATATTTAAAAAAAAGGAAAAAGCGTGCTTTAACACATTATTGTGCGATCGAAAATCTAGAGGAAAGGGTAAGTTGTGTCCTGGCGTTAAATTATGGCGTCAAGAATATAATTTAACTTCGTGTTTGTCCAGTCCGTGTGTCGAGTGGAGCGAGTCTCACAATCTTTCTTGTTTGACTGTCAATAAGCAAGAAAAAGTAGCTTGATATCGAGAACGTAAGCTTGAAATTGAATAAACAATATCAACGCTTTACTACTGCCCTAGTTAGAAATCAAAAAGGCCAATTAAATTCGCACCCTTGTTAAGGCTATCTGCAAAATATAAAAGGCATAACTCGTTCACATAAACTATAAAGATTAGAGCAGAAACGTTTAAGCACAGTTGCACGCTCTCTGGCCACAACGTTTCTCGTTGACAAATGGGTTGCGAAAAACAAGGCGGCTATCTATGAACCGTGCAACCATTTTTCAACTTCAATAAACAGCTCCACCCGTAATCAAGGAAACCAAAATTGGCTCGTTACTCACCGTCCTGCCGATAGTAAGGCTTTGCACAAAAGTGTTACAGTTGAGCTGGCAAAAGTTACTAGTATGCTATAACAAAACAAAAACCACCTCATTCTAGTTTTCTCCCCTTTCCCACCACAATCTCAAACACAACAAACTCAACAGCTAAACAAAGGACATCGATTAGCGAAATCGATTACACGCGGCACGGTTACATTGGTTGTACGACCCATTTGCCGCCCGTTTTGGGAACGGCAAGGGGTAGAATAAAAGCATTTCAGAGACAAACTTTTTAATTAGCGACATATTGGGATCGAACGACATTGTGATCGGGAGTAGCCCTGCCGGGTACCATACCGAGAAAGGCGGCGGCACTGTGTGCGTGCCTGGGAGTGGTCGATAATTGAACGCACGTGTCCCCAGAAGATCGTTCCGCAGGCACTCCGAGGGCTGGAACTTCCGGCTATGGCAACGGATACGGCATTCGATACTCTACGGTCCACAAACATTCGTTGGTTGATTTGGGTGGAGAAGGGATTGTGTGAGTGATTTTTTGTATTTTTTTTTTTGTGTGACATTCTCCTTACCACTTTCAGCCAGCATTTGGAGCAAACGCCAACGGTCGGTCAGTGTCGACATGCATGCATTCTAGCGGCTAAGTGCTACAGTTGACAACAAGGAAGCGAATACAAGAATTCACTACGTGACCAGAATTGTTTAGTCCGGTTTTTATTTTACTTCGTCGTGTTTTGGTGTTTTGGTCACGGTTTGTTTTTTTCTTATTTTAACTCCTCTCTCCCTTGCTTGCGCACGTCTGTACTGCAGTGTTGTTGGCGTTCGATCGATATCGATCTACATTTTCATTTCACACCCTCCAGACTGGACATCGTAAAATTTGTACAATTTCCCTTTAAGGGAGTACACGCCAGGAATTTAATGAATGGATGTGCCGTGAAGAAGCAAAGCTGCCAACACATGGTCAATAAATGTTGTTTTTTAGCTTTCGTTACAAATTAAAGGTAACCAAAATAAATTTATTCACTAACCGTGGTTGGTTTTCGCTGGTTTAAAATATGAAATATAAATTAAATTGAAATGTTTTCGCCATGAAACGGTTGCCGGCAGCAAATGTACTATTGTTTGAACAAACATCTACAGTGCAATAAGCACGAAAAAAAACATGTTTGTAAATATTCGAAATCGTTTTCTTTCAATTTCATCATCATCACTTTTTCCACCCTTTCTCGCTTTGCTGATCGCTTACCGTTTCTCCCAACATTGACTGTCAAAATTGGGGACCCCTCATTGTCATGTTGCGCTTTTTTCTGCATCGTCTTCTGTGTACTGCACACTGTTTGGATCAATTTTGCCTGTCACTTTTGAAGCGACACTTTCGGTTGCATGGTGCAGCTCCCTTGAATCATTTAACAAGATGCCATTAACAGTGGAACATCTCATCGCTGCAAGTATTAAAAGTATCGCATCCTTTCGCTCTTAATTGGACGACGAAACTGCATTCACATATTTTCGGCGCACTTCAAATGGAATGTGCACCACAAGCAATCGCAATGAGTTGAGCGTTTTCACGTTCACAAGTAAGGGAATACAGGATGGGACGGTGATTTGATAATGAAGAAAGGAAGATGTCTTTATCGTTAAACACAACAATATATAAACCCGTCCGGTGAGGATGGCAAGTGAAAGCCAAAAAATTACGTACGTATCGGAAGGTCTGCTTGCGGGCAACACAAAAACGACACAAAACGTAGGATCATTTCAAAGAATACTGGCACTGGTGAAGGTTTGTTGTGTGTGCAACTAACCTTCATCTTATTGCCAGAACGGCCAAGCCAAAGGGACAACACGAAAATGGTCACAGCACTGGTCGTATTGTTTCCCGCTGCGTGTTGTTTCAGTTCCAAATTTACGGGTTTTTTCTGTAACATTGTTACTTGGAAACCAAAACGAAACGGGAGGGTTTTACTGTTGCGTTCCCCCCTGGGGAAAAGGAAAGCGTAAAAGTTCTTAACCTGACCCGTGCGTTGTTTAAGCACCACGGACCGGTTGAAATGTGTTATATGGACCAAATGTACCGACGAGCCTCGATGAAACAGCTTCACAATTAATATCATGTAACAACATGTACCATCGCTTTTCCAGGTTCAATTTGATTTGTAAGCTCTCTATGCTTGCGTGTTTGAGTGTGTGTCTCTCTATGGTCAGTCAACAAAAGGCATGGGTTGAGTAAATAATTGGATCAGAATTGGTAAGTCTTTTAGTAGGAAAAAAATGCAGGCAAAAGAGAGAGGGCAGAGAATGAGAGTAAAGCATACACATCCCAACGTCCTTTCTGCCCCACGGGACATTCCTTTTTCATCAAAACATAACAATCAACAACATTACGTACTGTTGGAGTTGGTTTTTTCATTTTTCTTCATTTCTAAGGATTCGCCAAACCGGTCAAAGGATCACTAAAGACTAAACAGTGGTAAAGTAGTTGCCCCTTCCGGTGGCTGTGGTTCTGGCATTACAGGAGCTAGGTGTATATTTTTCATGCAACTGGATTTTTTAAATTTTAGGAAAGGGTTCCTTCGTGCTTTCGGCAGCTGTGTTTTGGCAAGGGCCATCGTTTGTTATCATTTCGGATCCTGACTGCTACGGGCAGTTAATAAAAATAACGTATTTGATGTGTTGTTTTTTTTTGCTACAACCTTTCGCAGGGATACTTTGCTGCCCCTTTTAGAATTTTAAATAACCTAAAGAAGGACTTGATAGTATGTGTCACTGGGAAGGTTTTTTTTTGCTAGTATCTATTTTAAAGAATTGTCACTAGACATTACATTTCATATTCATGGTACGTTTTTTTTTTTTTTGTATAAAATCAAAACTTTTTTCGTTTTACGAAGCTTATTCTATTTAAGAACATTTCTTCCTCTTATGCTCTTTATGCAAACAATTATGAACATATTATTGTCACCACATCAGCTGTTTATATTTCATGTTAAACCTTTGCTCCTACAACCCATTTCTTTGCTATTTTCTATCCCAGCTCCCTCACTCTTGGATGTAAACGAGCGAAGCATTCCGTACATAACGCAATTATTATTCATCCTTACACATTTTTACGAAATACTTTAGCAATTTGATCATCGTTCCGGTTTTGAGGTAATTTTTTGCTGCCTGACAGTCCCAAAATGCATATTCTACGCTGCGGCTACGTGGTTCCGGTACACAAGAACAAGTAAAACTTTGGACTGTCAAAAGCGTTGTGCAAGAAAGTAAAGTGAAAAAAGAAGAAAACTCGCAAAGCATTATGCACCGACCAAAACCCGTGCAGCTAACTAGAAAGCGTGTAGATTTATTGCACGAGCAAAAGTTTTTCGTACCGTTTCCGTTCGCATTGTTTGTGTTCATAATTTTGCAACCAGATGTACTTCTTTTCCGTCGCGGCTTGGTGGCAGCTTGGTTTCGATTCCAACGCATCACCCGGAACGGAGTCGTTGCTATGGAACGTCAGCTTACCATTATTAGAAGCAAAAAAGTAGATGCTTGTGCAACATAAATTCCAATGCAAACACGATTTCTTTCCCATTTCTTTCTCACTTGCAATCGTTTTGAAGGGATTGATGGCATAAGAACAATATTTGGATTGACCAAAAAGTGGCTACATGTATCGGTGTGTTACAGCTTTCATCAACGCGCTTCTTCCATATGTATGGTACACAAGACATAAAAAAAATGCTAATGATGCGAGAGTTTCCTGTGTATGTTGCAATCGAAACGACGGGCGGCTTCGCATAGATCGATTCTACGTCGACCTTCCAGC
>KB677646.1:35287-45380 GCA_000349165.1 Anopheles christyi | reverse complement strand
AACTACCTGTCTCTTTTTATAACAAGACACGATACCAAGTACGTAAAACAGGGAGAGATAGATACCTTGAGAAAAAGAGAATCTGCAGAAAGAAAGAAAAACTCATTCCACCAAGGGTGTCAAACATGCATAGGTTTCATATGCAACTCATATAACTTCCAAAATAAAACATCTTTTATGTTGCTGTTTATTTGTTCCCTCAATTCTCCCTAATATTTGACTGGTATATATTCTTGTCCCAATAATTATCTACCTGGTTTTGTAGGTTAAAATATTTTCTTTTCTCAGACAAAACCAAGGCATCGGGATTTGAAGTCTATATATACGTGAGGTTGATAAGTACTGTTTCCAACTAAAGGAAGTTTTCGAGATACACGGTACCTGATATACGCGGATTCGGAGATACGCAGTTTTCCAAATGGGGGTTGCTTCACATTTGTCTTTTTTTGAAGTTTATTTAAAACCGCGTAATTATTATCAAAAGGAATTTATTTATATTTATCAGTTGTTCTGCCTAAGAACTTATTTTTGGAGCATAATGTACTCATTTGACAGACCAATTGTGAAAATAACTTTCTGTTTAATTGAGTTGAGGGAACACACATTTTCCATTGTGTTTTGAGTGAATCTTAATGAATGATCAAAGCTAAAGTCACAAACTTATGTTTAAGCTACACACAATTTAGAGACATTTTGGTCACGAGATCCACATAAAATCACGAGATTCGCCTATGTGGATAATCAAGGTACGTGGGTTTTCCCAGGTGTGCATTAATAGTGTATTGTGGGGACTACCAGTAATTTCACGAATTTCAATTAATTAACTAAGTAGTTTAGACAATATTATACAGAAAAAGTATTAATTTTTAAGTATGTGTTTTCGTACAAAACGATGCAGTATTTTTAAACTCTGTTAATACGCATATTTCTATCACCGGCAAGCACAGCACTCGTAGGTCAAAATGGCTTGATTTTCACTTTGACTTGATTGTCCATACTCCAACTAATGTTTCCAAACCTTGCTTAATATTTTGCCCGAACTAGTTTAACTAAAGCGCCAAAGTCACACTGCAGGAAGGCCTTCGCAAGCGCGCGTGAGGCCGTAAAAAATGTGATATTTCAATAATATTGTTCGGTTGGGTAATAAACTATGTGAAACAACAATAAACCCCTCCTCGGATCGCCGCACCCTTAGCGCAATCGTCTCAGAAAATCAACTGTTTTGTGCGCTTTTGAGGATGGGGAAATGGAACAGGAAGCGTGGACGCATCTTACTACAACGTGGGCGAGGTTGAACAACGATAAAGAAATGATACGAGTCATTATCAGGATGGAAGGGTAGAGGGGGCGACGATCATGCCGAGGTGTGTGAAAGCATCCGTGCGCTAGTCGAAAGGAGGAAGTGTAAGTAAGTGAAGAATTTTGCTAGAAATGTGAACAAGAGAAAACCAGCGCGATTGGCGTCCAGTGGCGTAGACTTTTCGATTAACATGTTTATAGAGTATGTCATAAAATGGATCATAGGTTTATGTCTTTCTAAACTCACACAATGGCCTAGCCAGGGCTGTGAAACACGAAGGATATATTTAAGTAAAAAACGAAAAAAAAAAAAACACAGCAAAACAAAGCGGACTATCGAAGCCGCAAGCGATTGTTCCAGATCTCTATTCGCATATGGAGCAATATACCAATGGGGTTGATGAAGTATGCTGGTACTGAATGTTAAATCATAACAGAAGTAAAACCTGGGCCTGGGTGTATTATTTCGCATTCGTCCAAAAGTAGTCAACGGATATAAATAATCAATTTTACCACCATTTTATCAAAGCATCCATCCTTCACATATCCATCCATTTATCAAAAGCGTTCGAAATATGGTGTACATTTTCTTTAGCGAATAGAGCAACCCTTTGAAGAATGATTTTAAATCAATGAAATACGAATGTTTTACAAGTAGCTGAATAGCTAAGCTGCCAATCCTCAATGCGAAAGGCCATTGCGGTACGTCAGAAAAGTAAGGAACTATGTATGAACTATGAAACTATTAGCCCTCAAAACCTATTAACTATTAAAAAAGGTCATTGTTTAATGCTCAGTTCCGTCCAGACAATGTGACGTGAAAGACTTATCAATATTTAACTCCACATAAAAAAATTTGTAACAAATTTGAAAAGCGTTCGTAAGTTCGTACATTACAATGATTGGTTTGGCAAACTATAGCTCCGAAAATAAATCCGATGCTCATGTTTTCCATTTTGAAGCCCAGTTTGATGGATAAACACCCGATCAATCTACCCACGCTTCAAAATGATTTGCCATTATGCACGGTAAAACTGTGGCCAGTAAAGTTAGTGCGACCAATTTCTCCATTTTAATTTAATAACTTAATAATCACAAAGCAAGCGTCCGTGTCGATCGCCACGATCAAGGGTTAAATATTTGGGCGTCTGCGAAGCAATAGTCGCACTACAAGGGAAACGGTAGTAAAGCAAAGAAAACATAAAAATCGATTCGTTTACGGCTCTCACAGGGCTCCCAATTGGTGCATGGTCATAATAAAACGTTGCGGAAGTGCTGGGAATAGTCTGGGCAGCTTGAGTTTATACCTAAGAAAGGGAATCCCGGTGGGACCAGAGCGAGCAAAAGTCTTTCCAGTCATCTGCAAAAATATTCAACTCAGCTGCCTCAGCTCGGGGGGAAGAGTATTGAAAATTAGATTCTGGTTTTATCTTCATCATCAAGATTGCTTCAAAACCATCCTTTCTTCGATTCGTGCGACTCGACCTTTCTTTCCGCGCTAACTAAATACAACCTGTCTGGGAAGAGGCGCGCGCGCATCGTTCGGGTGTGTTTGGGTCTGGATCGAATTGAATTGATTATTTTCCGATGAGTCGATGATGAGAGGGAATGAGAACTGTTATTAACCCGGCGTGTTTTGTTGGTAGTGATGCTGATGCCTTCGTTGTAGAGGTATTGTTTCTTTGGAGGTTTGTTTCGTCCCAATTGATCCTACACAGCCCTTCTGCCATCGTTTTGAAGGGAAAAACTACTAAGCAATAGCTTGTATAGCTCCGGGGTTTGTTAAGGAATGAGAGATGATCATCTGCTCACCTCTTCAAAACATAACATTGTAGTCATATAAAAGCAATTCATAGCGGGTTAGTTTCAGGCGGAAGCAAGTAGTTGCAGGAACACTGTCAGAATGTTTTCGTATAATATTATATTACTATGAATATTGTATAACGAACATGTTTCCAATTCTTCAGAGTATACCCCTTAGTTTTCATTTCATTTTTTTTTGTAGTTGAAATGTCACGCCAGTTAGCGAGCATTGTTCGATAACTGAAATGTGCTTTCCGCATAGTTAGTGAGCATCTAATGTAGTTTACTTTATCTATGAAGTATTTTACTCAAACTGTTGTAATCTAAAAACGATTGAATGTTGTAATATCCGTCATCGTGCTCATTATCATTTTATAGCACATGAACGCAAACTTTTACTCTAGCATACTACGACTAATCCCCGCAATACGCTATCTCTTGACAATGATAGTTTATTCCGTTATGCTGTTTAAATTCTTGACAAGGAATTTTATTTGTTTCAGTCAAATGAAGTGTGCAATTAGCAGTTATAAACACAAAACCTTCCAAGAGCATTTTGTTTTCTACGATATTTGCAATATTCATGAACAATACTGTTCCATAAAAGTGTATTACAGCAGCGTGTGTTCCATTTAAAGAACACCTAACATGATTTGAAGGCATTTTTGTTGTTGTTTCCCTCGTACAAGTTCGGTTTTCAACTTTTCAGTATGAGTATGAAACGATGTGTCTAAGCAAATTAGATATACGCTAAAACTCGAGATACGCTAAAGCGCTCGTTTCCAAACATTAGCGTATATCGGGGATCTGCTGTATTTTCATTCGCTTATTTTCTATTTCTCTCACTGGCGATAGTTTCTTTCCACTCTACAGTGTCGAGTTCAACTATCTCGCATTGAAATTAAACAAATCGTTTAATTTATTCTGAGACATGCTTCAAAATATTTCCCCATCATTTATACGCACCATTGAAAGGTGTGGAGGCTGAGCCGGGCTAGTTCAATCGGCCGGTAAACGTTCCAGCGGATCGATTTGAGGACGAGCGACGAGTCAGCCAGCAGCCAGCACAACTGATTTGTAAGACAGACAGAAAAAGGTAGAGGGATTTGTGAAAAATGACTTAATTTGTACCGCTAACTCAAGAGCCATAAGAGGTTGTGTGGATTGCACGGCTGTATGTATGTATGTATCTGCTTTTTCACTTATCCATCTGGTTGAATGGTGTGGCGTAGCATGAATCAATTCACGCGTATACGTGCCTATGTTCGTTTTGGTGCTATTTTTTGTCTCTCGATTTGTCTGAAGATATCCAAATGTTTCAATCAATTCTTTTCGATATACACACGTGCCTTCTGATGTGGGCTCTACGAACCTGAACGCCACGATTGCCTATGCGGACGATGTTCACAATGAATCAAGTCGTTGATAATTCTCCTCAACTGCCTTCCATCATATTACCACTGCTCTCCATGTCTCCGGCTCCGAATGTCGAAAAACCTGTTCAATCTTTAGCGAGACACAAAAAAGGCTAGGCTGGTAATGTGTCTTGATTGTTCTATCACACCGAAGGTGGACATTTTTGTTTGTTTTCCTTTTTGGCGTTTTTGCTTTTATAAATGTCTAGAGGATGAGCAAGAAAGCTCCCTGTAAAATCATGAGATAGA
The DNA here is from genome assembly GCA_000349165.1 of Anopheles christyi. Classification (NCBI taxonomy): domain Eukaryota; kingdom Metazoa; phylum Arthropoda; class Insecta; order Diptera; family Culicidae; genus Anopheles; species Anopheles christyi. The sequence goes on along the minus strand of KB677646.1, from coordinate 40,614 downwards.
GAGAAAGAGAGCGAGCAGAGAGATATAAAGAGTGAGAGAGATAGAGAAAGAGAGAGAGAGAGACCTGCATTGTTTTCCTAGTCAGAGCATTCAAGTAAGTAACACAAGAGGAGAAAAGTAATCGTTCCACTAATTATCGTAGGTCGTGATGAAGAACCACTAAGCAAGAGGTTGCGATGGTGTTTACTGGAGGCTATTTGAAGATCATCATCAAAGCCAGGACGGATGTAAGAGATTCTCTGAGACACCCTGTTCTAGGTACTTGTCCATACATATGAGTTGTAGTTGACTATCAGAACCACTGTGTTGGGGATTCGCTTCGCTCACTAACATTTTAGTTCTGAAGCAGCAGCCCTTAAAGATTTATGACAATCCCTCCCGAGACGTGGTACTGGGGCTGGCTTTCATTTATAGGTATCGTGACGAGCAACGGTTCTCAATCTTCCCAAATTCTGTATCGCTGGGAATACAACGTTCTATTGCACGCAATCGTTTAGTTGAGGCTTTTGTTTGAGGATGGGTTTTTCGTGTCTTCTTTTCTGATGTAACTTTTGTTGTGTTGAATACCTCATATTCATAGAGTATCGAACTCTGCTGAGTTTTTCTTCGAACCGGCAATTTCCTACTCGACTTTGTTGCTGTTGAAGTTTGTCAGCACTTGCGTATCTTCCTGTCCATAGTGAAGAGGGTATGCTTTGGATGCGTTGTTTTTATTTCATGATACTTACCTTCATACGCTCGTTTAGAAAAACGGTGATTCACGTCAAACCAAATTAAATCATTGTCGTATATATGGCGCGAATAGTACACAAGCGTCGGAGATCGGACGGACTTTTCTGAAAACAAAAACAAAACTTACTGGACTGTCTGTACTTCTCGGAAGCCATGTGTACTGGGATTGAGTTGAAATGATCTGTGGAAGGTTTCCAATGCGAGGATTCTTTTCAGGTCAAATATAGATCCTAGGGATTCGGAGTGGTTTTGTGATGGGTCTCTCAAGTGCAATCGTCACTTATGTGAACTTTCTCGTGATGTGGGCTTCGGAGGCTTGGACAGTATGTTTTAAAAGTTATGATAGTTACGACCCATCAATTAAGCAGAAAACCCTATGATTTGTTGTGAATGGATGTTTTCTTTATTTTTCGTTTCATGTTTGGTTCTGTTCTCATATTCGATAATTTTTTTATTCCAAATATATGTAGGTATTATTCATGTTTTGTATTGCTAAATGCAAAAAGCATATTAGTTCGAAAACTATTTTTTGGTAATTAAATATTACCATTAAATATAGATTTCACAACTAAAGCAGTATCAATATATTGTTTGGTTTCTATTTGCTTGTCAAGGCATATTTCCTATTTAAAATGAGAATACTTCTTGAAAATAACATGCTGTTCACATTTCCGACACTTTTCACTTGAACCCAGTACTGACACTTGCGGATTGATAAAGATCATCAGTGCAGTCGACCATCGGATCGATGTTTCAGATCGTTGTCAATTAATTCCCTACTTTTTGTGCTCATAAAATTTCTTATTTAGCCCCTCTTTCTCTTGTTTTTTCTATGACAGAACGGAAAATGCACGATGCTCATGAATATTTATCATTCCTCTCACACTTTCCCCAATCTTTTCACGAAACAGGTAAAAATGTTTCGAAAGGTAAAGCCGTTCGCACTGGTACACCGACTGGGTGATGGTGATGATTAACCAGATTAATATTTCAAAATGACAGTCCCAAATTCTATGTCGATTATCGATGGGAAACGAAGAAAAGCTTCGAACTAGACATCCAACTGTTTGACGGTTGATGCTGGTCATTGGGATGGTATAGTTTTTGGGTCGCCTTTGCATACCGTCATAACGAACCAATTTATTTTAATATGTTGACTACTTTTCTATGGCATCCGCTATAACCAAAACGATTATTTTCAAATGTTACATTTTTAACAACAACAACAGCTAAAAAAGTTGTAAAGTATACTGTTACGCAAGCTGTGTTACAAAGGTACATTTTTATATTTTTAAATATGGTTTGCAACTCGTTCTTTCATAGTTCACAACATTCTATTCTATAGTTCACCAAGCTTAAAAATATGTTTTTTATCATATTAAAAGCATATAAGACAAAATAACCAGACATTAACGACTCACTACATTTTTCAAGGTTGATAAAGCTAAAACATGTTAGGACTACTGCAACTGTTCACACGAAAACGTGTGATGACAGTTTTATCGAGAGACAGTCATCGCGCGTACAATGTTAACGCGGTTGCGTTTTCTTTGGGTGGCCACGTTTGACTTGACGCAGTAACTTCTTCAATTCACCCTAACGGTGTGTCGTGGCTTCAATTTGAACAAAAAAAAAAATCGATAATCTTTATGGTCAGGGTCTACCACGGTCGGCACAAGTGGCCAGATACCTTCGACGGATAAAAACGGCAAACTATACATCCTCAGCGTTTGTGTGTGAGTGTGTATTCACATATTTCTTTTCCTCATTCCCAGAGACCTCGCCACTGACGGTCGACTGGAGGCTTTTGCTATTTCACTAATTAAGACATTATATTCGAGAATATTATTTCTCGAAACACACTTCCTCTCCGACGTTCGCCTGCCGCTCTTTAAGCGTTCGTGGCTACTCAGATCAGCTGCCACTCTGTGTATTTGCCGACGCTAAGATCGCTCCACAAAATGACCCTTTGAGGAACGTTGGAAGGGGTTAGTGCGAAAGCAGGAAACCCCTTGAGGGAAACACACATACCCTGGTCGGTCTTGGTTTGGCTTGGACACAAGAGAAAGATAATCGCTTTTGCTTCGATGTTCCTTTTTGAATTCACTTTCGGGGAAATATGTTTAATTTTGTGGACAAAGATTCATCCACTATGGCAGCCTCTTTTCGAGTAGCTCCTCCAGATTCGGACAGCCGCAGACTTCAAGATTCAAGTCGTGGTGAAGCAAATGTAAGAATATCGCAATCGTGTCGCTCATATCCAATCTAGTGGAAAAAACAACGTTTAGTACGTTTTTGTTCCTCGTTATACGTTTTGCCCGGTTAGCGCGCTTGGGACTTGAGAACAATATTAATGTATCCAAACGTATGAAACAGTGTGAAGTAATATGCTTACAGGGTGGATTGGATACATTATATTAATGTACATTAATGTACGTGTCTGCGCAATAACTCCAACAATGTTTGTCAACATTATGTTCTGAACAATGTTGTTTCAAACAACCAAAATTGCATTTGTTGTTAATACACAAGGGCACTAATTGCGACACCCTGTATAGCTGAGCATAAAAATGAACATGTTTCACAAGGTGAACGGTGGGTTTGCCTTTAAGCCTGTAGGATGCAAAACTGGTCTCGAGGAGGGCAAAGAGTGGATACAAAAATTGCAACCATGGTATCCAATATTATAAACACAAAAATGATCAAGAGCTCGCGAACCTCAACCTAAGTTTAAGTCAAAAAGGATTGGAACGGGAACGAAATACAACGAGAGTGGGCGACCATTTGATGGTTCTGGCTGAACGCACGCAATCGGAATGAACATACATGATTGCGGCGCATATTCGCTCTCCCGTTATAGAGTGTCTCGTGCTTAGCGCCTTTGAAGTCCCAAAAACAACGGATTTTGCGTGTGGCGAATTATAATGTGTCATAAATTCATTTGGAAAAATGAGGCGCAGTTATGTTTCACGTGTTGTGTATTCCACGGTGTGTCAAAGCAGGAAAGATATAATCGCGAGGCAAGGTTGATTGTGATGCATATTATAATTTTTATCTCGTTCCTGGCTTTGAAGATATTGGTAGTTGCAGAAATACACACTTCCGCCATTATAACTGTGTGTTGCTATGGCTGCAGTGATTCTTACCCAGTTGCAATGAAAATCTCAAATGTGCAAGTGCAAATGTCAGAGTTTGCAGTAGTCCAATGATTTGAGGTGCAAGATGCAAGTTAAGCTGCCGTGATATTATAATGACTTTATTTTCGTATCGTGCAACAGTGTCCCCGAACTGTGTGACCTTGATGTATAACACTGAAAAAGTCATAAAGGAGTCGGAATAAGCACGCACATATGGCGATGAAGATGCTGGTACGGGACGGTTTCATGTTGCACAGCACGATGGCATTTACTAAAGACTCTTCACCGTTCTTTGTAAATTTTCTCCAGTTCTCCGGTTGCTATTATTTTTTAATCTGGCAGAAACAGCAAACTTTAAACAGAGCAAAAGCAAAACTTAAGCAAAATATGGCCGATGTTTGGGTGTGAGCATACATTTTGGGACCGTATGATGAGTTCTTAGCAATCCCGCGTGCTGCTCAACAGCCCGCTGTTGAAAGTCGATCATGTCCTGTATATAGCACGTTGCGGTAGACGCGTAGTGGAAAAGTGGTTGCATACAAAACTGAGAAAACCACACGACTGGTCTTGAGGTTACTTTGGTAAAACGATTCAGTGAAACATCGTAATCCAATAACCCGTAGAGTTATAAAGGTGCGAATTGAAGATTTTTTTTATTATATGAAAACCACACACAAAGTTATAAAATAGTGTTACTTACACAACATACACATCTTTGTTTAGGTTTGAAGAAGTATATAATTTTTTTTTCAAGAACATTGCCATAATTAAATAAATCTATAATAGATTCTTTCGCGTTCAAAGGTCGCGGTGAAAGATTAAGTTCCTTACTCAGATCTGCTTTCCATTTCTCAGATTATCAAATCGTTCTGGGAATCGTTTACGAACCCGTCGCCACTCCAGAGTAAGGTATAAATAAACGTCAGAAGTCAAATCGTGCTCTAAAAGCCTACGTGTTAGTAATGTCTCCCACGAGTGTATTGTGCATTGCGAGCCCACCAACGCAAAAATGTAAAATTGTGTTGTCATACCTACGATCATTTTTGTCGCGCCACGAAGACAAAAGCGCAAAAACTCTGTATGGAGACTAGCTCGCAATCTACCAGGAAAGAGGTGTGAACCATAATATAGTGAGATGTGGTTTGGAAATGAAAGTTATTTGAAAAATTTTTGCTACATATTTGATCTGGTATCTGATCAGTATCAGGGGCAGCCCGGTGGTCTAATGCATGACGCGCCGGCTCCTGTGAAGGACGGACGTAGTTCAATTCTCATCCGGACTGTCCTCCGTAGCAAGGCCTGACTATCCGGCTACGTGGTAAAAAATAAGTCTAGTAAGCCTGTATAAGGCCGGCATGACTTCGTAGGTCGTTTACACCAAGGAAGAAGAAGCTGATCTGATCAGGTTAGAAACTAAAACATTTTGTTTGAATATGCGATTGTTACGTAAGCATTTCA
>KB677646.1:0-32687 GCA_000349165.1 Anopheles christyi | reverse complement strand
GAAATGAAAGTTATTTGAAAAATTTTTGCTACATATTTGATCTGGTATCTGATCAGTATCAGGGGCAGCCCGGTGGTCTAATGCATGACGCGCCGGCTCCTGTGAAGGACGGACGTAGTTCAATTCTCATCCGGACTGTCCTCCGTAGCAAGGCCTGACTATCCGGCTACGTGGTAAAAAATAAGTCTAGTAAGCCTGTATAAGGCCGGCATGACTTCGTAGGTCGTTTACACCAAGGAAGAAGAAGCTGATCTGATCAGGTTAGAAACTAAAACATTTTGTTTGAATATGCGATTGTTACGTAAGCATTTCAAGTCTATTAAAGGAGCAAGTAATGTTACAATATGCGAAGTTCGCGATTATTGCGATGTAAGATAGAATTTTGGCATTTAAATGAATGACAAACGGACAAAACAATGAAAACAAAATTAAATTGAAGGGGAAATAATATCAGACGCCTAATGGCAACGTAGCACGGATAAGTGCGTTACAGACGATGCGCGCTCGATTGCCATCGCTTCGCGCAAAGGAAAGAGGACCAGAAACTAGCGCTATTCCGCGTGCAGAGTAACGAAACAAATGAAAATGATCATATAAATCGCAATAATAATAAATCAGATAATTCTCCCAAGCCCATGAGTTTGCTGGGAGCGAGCCATGGTCGAGCTGGTCAACACCCCGCAGATAGACTGGAGGATTGGGTATTTGGAGCAGATAGCATGTAAAGCCGATGCACAGCACAGTATAGATTACCTCAGTCGCATATCAATCCCTTGGTTGATGATTCACTTGCCTTTGGTTGAACGCGAGATAGCAGTGCGAATGCGAGTAAGTAATCGTATTCCTCGAATGGAATGAGAAGCTGCAAGGTATTGAAGCATAGTCTGCCATGCATGGCAAAGGATGAAGATGGAGAGGCAACGTTTGATCGAGATGTGCGGATTTGTTTGCAAAACGTTCGGAAACTATGTGTACGCGGGAAAAAGGCTCGGTTGAGGTCATGCTTAATGGAGTGCGATCGTGCCGCCTATCCAGTCTGAACACGCACACGACCAAGCGCGCGCGTCCGATCGCACAAATGGTTGGTCGTTGATCGGATTGAAATTTGCCTTTATTTGCTCTTATTTTCCGTCGATTTCATCGGAACATTATTTATTCGTCAACGTTTGAAAAATGCCGCTCTTTGATGACAGTCGACGTTATGGGCAACGGCAAAGCGAGACCAGAGCGAACCAAGTGGAGAAATCGGGTGGGTACAATCCTACACAAGCCACCAAACACAGCAGGAGATCAGTTGGAGAAACTATGTATATTGGATGCCACCGTATTTTTACTTACATACTCAGCAACCTACAATTGAGGATACATTTTCGGTTTACATGTTCAAATTTGTTTTGAAATTTACTGTATAGTAAAGATGCAGTCAGCTAGTTAGCCTAATATACAGATATTGCTACAAGCGCTTTGCAGTCTTGGCCTGCTACAAGTATGTTCAGTGTGTTCGAACAGATTATAAGTCATATTCATATTTAGCTAGACAATCTGTTTTGATCGTCTGTACTAATAACACATAACGTAAATTTAGGAAATATTAAAAAGTAAATATACATAAAGTAGAATAAAAGTTAAAAAAGCAACAACATCTTAACAATATCGGTAACAAACAATTTCCTAGTTGAAAGATAGAATTGGAATAATATCTAAAGTAATACGTGGTAAATACACTGTAAAACAGATCATGAATCCAAAGCTAGTATGGGCCGAGACCTCCGCAGAGGATAATTGATAATCATGCTTATGGGTACTGGTGGCTTTGGCAGGCCTTGAAAGACCGTACGAGTTTCAATTATTATATTTATCGATGGACCTACTACAATTATTGTATTCGTCAATTAGTAAGTGATTGTTGGACATTTCGTAGATTTACACTTCAATTAAAAGTACGAATAACTAAATAAATAAGTATACAAGCCTTTCGAACAAATAACAAATTCGCTTGGATGAAACCTCCCGTACACCTTTCTGAAGTGCACCGCCTTCCGGATGGTCAGAGTAGAGTGCTTCGAAACTTCACTGATAAGCGGTGTGGAATTCCCACATGACAATAATTAACTGCATCCATGAACATACCAACCTGAGACAGGGATACGCTGAGATGTATATCTCTATTTCCTTTTTTTGGCAAGTTTTACTCAATTGATTAACTCGTACAGGCGAGCTCCATTTATTTCGGAACACATTTATCATTCGATTTTATTCGTCCGCAAGCAGTTGCGAACTGGTTCTCCTTCTCATTAGATTTTGCTCGGTGTGATTCAATTTTCGCTGCACCCTTTCATCCGGCAATCGGAAAGCTGCAGTTTTGAATGTTGTTCTTTTAATTCTCTTTCAGTGTCTTTGGCCGTCAATAGCCTTTCACGGCCCCTGAATATTCTTACCCCTTAGCCATTGCACGCAGCAATCGATTTTTGTTTCATTTACACACATCACGGAATTTTACCACGCTAAAAGCTTTAGTTTTGGCGTCTGTTTCTCCTTTTAGGCGTATGCAGTTCAGCTGCACTTCGATTCACTTTGATCATTCTGCAACTGGTGAGCTTGTCGAATTTATCTACAGAACACCGTAAAATAAGTCCCGGTAAAATCACTTTGCATTAATTTGGTTACGGAATCGTCATGGATCTACTCCCACATGTTGCAGGTCTTACAAAAGAAAAAGCAGAAGAAAGAATCGAATGATACCTAAGTAATCTGACGTGACTGTCCTCGAAGAATTTAGTCAACCGAAGTTCATGTAGAAGTTGTTGCACACACGTGCTTCCAAGATGAGAAAAAATCGCACACGATCGGAGTCATCCCTAAGGAAATGGTGCTACATAAGCGAGGCAACAGTGTGGCTAACAAATATTGCAAAAGCCATCAGTAAAGGATAAAATTGTATGTAGTTTAATTGTTTTTCATGTACTATATAACTATTGAATATATGAAACAGAATTATGATTTAATGAAAAACTCTCTACAAGTAAATAAATGTAACGCTATCAATAAGTGCTGCAGTGTCTCAGTCGATATAGGTTGAAGTACCAATGACGACGCTTGAAGCAGCTTGAAATGGTAAAGCGAAAAACGAGCTCAAGTTTGCGACGAAAAGGCATTAAGAGGAGGTTCTTTACTTGGTGAATAAGACAAATAGTGGAATCCGCTAACGAATCCGGTAGTGCAGATCGGTGGTAATTGATATGTTAGCCTCGATTTTAAATGAGGTACCGTTCGAAGTAATCGATTTTATCATCCTTACCAGTGATGATGCTGCATAGAACGAAATGCAGCGAACCTGGTGAGGATTACAGGAGACGAATAAGTTTTACTGACATCGTCGACCGACCGTGGAAAGAGACCGCGGGAAGAAATTAAGGCAAAGCAATCTAACCGACAGCTAGCTTGTGGAGAGGAATCAAAGACAGCGAGCCGAGGTGCCTGTTTGGATATTAGAAGTAGAGTGTCTATTCTCCATTTGCGTCCTAGATGGCGACTCTAGTGAACGGGGTACAGTAAACTGTTTGCACTGTAGATTGCTTAACTAATATTGACATTGTGTTGGTCGCATAGAAAAGAAGGAATAAATGTTGATATCGTCCTGACTTACCCTACCTGTTTGACGAACAAATACGGTAACCACAGTGGGGTATGCCGATCATTTGGTAAGCCCGAGTTTGGTCTCTAGTTCAAATATGTTTATTTGTCCAGCTAATAACGCTCATATGCTTGCGCACAAACTGTTCTGCGATATGAAACAAGCGCTGTTGGAACAACATTAAAAATAGAAAGGATTTGAGCCTGATTCACTACAGTTCCTAAACAATACAAAAGCTTCTTTTTTGCTTGTCTCGAAGCTACCCTTTTTTGCATTATACCAAAACAAGAAGAACTGAGGTCCCAAAAAACGGATTATTTATTGGCTTAAGTATCAGGTTACTCGTTTTGCACGAAATCACTTCTTATATGCTTCATCTCATTCGATTGGCAAATGCCTTCGTAAACTTTGTTGTGTCTCATATGGCTGCGACAAAAGCACCTCGAGCTGAGCCTTTCTTGCAAGCAACGTTTGCAGTAGCGTGAAACTAAAATATAATAAAATAACACACACTTAGTAAAAGATCAGCAACAACCAAGATTCCGACAACAGTAGACATATCAAGGCAATTCGATAGCAACATAGAAGGTAGCAGCGATCGAAATGAAAATTAGCATAAACTTCTTTAATTTCTACAGCCCTACTGTGCGATGGGTGCGCTGAATTGAAAAAATGTCGTTGTATAAGCTTTCTTTTACCGATCGGCTCTGTTGAGGCAGGATGAATATCTTGAACCAATTTTGCGTTGACGATGTGGCTTGGTTTATATGTGACAAGCAGATTGAGTGATAATTTGAACTTTGACAGTAATTAAAACTGATTGACGATGGAGAAGTATTAACGAGTATTCAGCGAATCTATTCTCTCAACTGATTTAAGTTTAAATTTTCCTGATTTTAGAAGTGGTAGCTGCGCTAAGTAATATATTGTTCGGCGCCAGATACTTCTTAAATTCGTCGCTAGATATTTTAGCAAGTAGTTCATTCATTGGTAAATATTACAGCCATCGAAAAAAGCTGGCTCTTAAAGTATAGAAGTTACCCATTACCGATCGTCTAGTCATGGCCAAAAATCAGCTTCAGTGGCTGAACGTTGAATAATGCTTGCAAATTAATTGTTCACGGAAATGCTATATTAACAGGATTGAATAAGGCACTTTTTAAAGCTATCCGTCTCATTTCACATTCCTATTGAATACCAATAAGTTTAAGAATTTATGATGTACGAATCGAACCCTTGGTGTTGTCAGTCTAATTATACTCGGTAATAACTTTTTTATCGCCAACAAAAGCAACAAGGAATCCGCAGGCTCAATCGATTGAAGAGTTAATTACGATGCATTGCCTGTCCAATCCTCGCTTTAATGTACAATCGGCGGACCGAGTTCTTGAGTGTCGCAAATTGCGTTCGTCTCGCAATCTGCATTTTAGCCGCACTGGGTATATTTCCCCGGTAATAAATGTTTTATTTTCTTAACATCTCACGAATGCGCATACGCGGCTCATGGACTCGAAGCAGGCAAAACATAGGCAGGAAGATTTTATGTTACTTTTTTTCTTCCTTTTGCTTTGCTATGCCCATCCTTCGCGCATCTCTCGGTGATGGTCAATCATTTGGGGCGCTTTAGTGACGGTACATTCGGCAGAAAATTGCAATCACCCGGCAGCGAAGGAGGAACAACAAAAGCAACTGTAGCCCAAGTGTCGCAGCTTTCACTATGAAGTAGTCAGCTAAAATAAGAGACGTTGCGTGATTTCGAAAAACGAGGCATCTTCCACACATCATAACATGCAACAGTATTGCATTAAATATAGGCAGGTTTAAAATTTATTTTCAAGAATACGCCCTAATCCAACAAGAAAGCATTCGGATCATGAACGTTATTTAACCCTGATTCTTGATACCAGTTACGTATTATAAAAAGGTGTCGATAACTAACAATTGTTGAGATGAAATATCCTACCAACATCAGGAAAATGCACTATTTTAACTGAATTTTTAAGAATTTGACGTTAGTCACAGGCCAACCCTGTGTCAAGGCCAACCTTTACTGTGTTACATGATATTTACACTCGATGCAATTTAATTGAAAATTGCTTCAGAAATCCTGCCATTGATAATTTTTTGGGAATTTCCAGAGGGCCTGCGAGTTTTTGTGCATGATTCGGGTCGGTGAAAGAAACAAAGGATACGAATGAGCAAGTAAAAGAAAAATATATTAAATTTACATACATTTCTTGATGTACGGTTAAAATGATCCATAATAACTTTATTGTATGGAGTAATAAGGCCAAGTGGGAAGATTCCGGTTGAGGGATCGGAACGAGGTCTGCGGTTGGGCCAAAATATCTGCTTTAAAAAATCGCAAACATAACGGGTGCAAGGATCGTGCTAGATTCAATCGTTTTGGAGAGAGGCAAAAGATGCCTTTTCGGGACCAAATTACATGCACGAACTACACACCAGAACTGAGGAGATCTCCGTTTCTCTTCGCCGTTGGTTTGTTGGTGCTCATTAAAAAGTGACCAACTCTCGGAAACAAGATACAAAAGAGCTCACCAGTAACCACTGCCAAGGGATGTGTAACGTCGCCGTTTGGAACATTCATCCCATGAGGATGTTGGTGGGGACTATGTGGACCGCCAGCATATTTACACGAGGCATTCGACGGGGAAAGCAAAACAAGCAAGCAAGCAAGCAAGCAAATGACTGTAAAGCTAAATTTAATGACTTAATTACAAATCAGGCTATCGTGCGTGTTGGTCATTCAAGTATATATCTGAAGTAAAAGTTCCCTGTACACTCGGACGTCCAAGGGGCACCATTTACGCGGACAAACAAAATAAACCATGTGTTTATGCAGATTTTGTTAAAGGGTACCCCACAATTCATAAACTGTGAGTTTATTCGAATATTGAACAATGAAAGCAATGACTTTTGTTCTACGTACTGAAGCTGATAACTATTTTGTAATACTAGCAGTATTTGTAAAAAGTTAAATTATGTAAGTTTGTATAATATATATTGTTTGAATATAGTATATTGTTTATTAATACAAATGGCACTATCATAACAATTCAGCTTGAGTCAGCTTGAGAAAAGTTAGGATGTATCTATTCCTGTTTGGTTTGTTTTGTTTTGCTATAGCTAGAACTCCAACCAAAATCAATACACAGGTATGATATATCCGCTAAGAATTTCATGTATACCGAACTCCAATGATTGCAATATCATTTTGAACATTAAATGTCGTTAAATGTCGACCCTAGATAAGCGGATTTTGGCACTTCTTTGGTTCTATTTTCATGTGAATTTAATGAACTGTACTTAAAAACAATACCAATAAACAAACAAAACATCTATACTTCAACATCGCCCTGGAAGGTGTGATGCGATGCGCGGGTTTGGACACCGAAATTCGAGGCACGATTTTTGGCCGATCTTTCGAGATTCTTGGCTTCGCGGATGGCATTGATATCATCGACAGGACGAAAACGTGTGTGAGGCGTACGCCAGACTGAAACTCTGAAACTGATGATCAATGCAACGAAGACGAAATACCTGCTTGCCGGAGGCTCTGACCGTGATAGGGCACGAGTGGGAAGCAGTGTATTAGTTGAGATTGTAGAGGAGTTCTGCTACCTTGGAATTGTCGTAACTTCGGACAACGACATTAGCAGCAAAATCTGAAGGCATTATTCAGGGGAATCCTGCCTACTACGGGCTCCACATTCTGCTCAGATGCAGACACTTTCTAGAGCGTACGATTTGATACGCCCTGTGGTTCTCTATGGGCATGAGTCCTGGATCCAAACGACTCTAGCCGTGTTCGAGCGGCACATTTGTGGCTGCAACAAGTGGAGGGTCGGATCTGGCGGAGATCGGATACAGAACTGGATGGAGGGAAGCACCCCTGGTCCGAGCAGCAAAGAAGAAGAATAAGCAACAAACACAAATTTGTTAAAAAAATCACATTAGAGAATCATGTTGTTTTTTTGTCTAAAGAAGAAATTTTTTTTCAAATTAGACTCTAAGGCTCTTTGTGTAATGCTATTATTTTTACGGCGGTCGATTAATTGAAGTACATTTAATACCAGCCTGAGTAAACTTAAGTTATATATTATTCAATTGTACTATAATACTATTCTTGTGCATTAAATGATTCCCAAGCCTAAGTGGGATATGTATCTGCAGTGGGATGATTTAGATCATAGTTTTATTAAATACTAGCTTAATGCCACATTTACTGATAAGTGTGGAAATGTCTATGAAATGCAACATTAGTAACACATATTTGAATTGCACCTTGATTTAGAAGCACATACGATACTTCCCAAATCTAAAAATAACTCATTCGATCATATTGAAATTTCATACAGAACTTGGGATTGTGAAAGTTTTCAGCTAGTTATGCCAGTCTACGATTTCGGTATCGGATCAAACTTCGAATAGCTTAAGTCCGTACCATTTATGGGATCTTACACTTTTCCCTTCCTTTACCTTTTTATGATTTTTCTATGCCTATATTCATAAACACATATACAGCTACCCAAAATTGTACCTATAAGATGGCATCTACCGGCATAGGCGAGAAAGAAGCCGAGAGACATTTTTATGACTTGATTAATACTATGGGCACCTTGGGACGGTGTTCGCTTAATTGATGTTGCAGTAAATTGGGAACGTTATCACTTTTCTTATTTTTTACGAATCCATGTAGCGTAGGAATTAAATCCTTTTTGTTACTTTGAATTATTTCGTGAACTATTTCGTTTCTAAAATACGGGAATGTACATACAGAAGATCTGCACAACTTATCACTTGAAAATGGGGATAACTAATTTTACTGCCGTTGCTCATTCTCAAACGAAGTTTTTTTTTAATGATCTTTGCTGGCGTTATACTTCTAACTATGTAATTCTTTCAATTCAAATTGTTGACAGACATTGTATATGACATATGATCAAGCGCATTGCCTTGCAAGGCAAATAGTTATTTTACCCATGGAAAAGATCCTCAGCATATTACTCCAGTCTCCAGAAAACGAGTTATGTGGAAGATAGTAAACAGAAAGCAATTATGCACGAGTTAGGGAGCGAGCGTGAGCACGCTCGCGCCTTCTATCTCCGACACACTCGATCAACTTTGATGAAGATACGGAGATGAGTAAACGACACCGTTGACGATGAAAAGACGAACGAAAGGATTAATGATCACGTTTCGAGAGGTGAAAGATTTATTGCCAGTAATCACAGCTGGAGGATGCCGCTGCGTGAGATTGATTGGAATTTCGACACCGAATGCGAGTGAATAGGGAAAAAAAAGATTGGTTGCCTCGAGCCATGTAAGGGGCCGGCCTGGATAACCATCTCTTTGGACATAGGGAGCCTCCAAAGGACCAGTCTGTCACTTAAGATCAAAGAGCCAGGCTGGGAGAAGTTTGAAATGTTTTACAGCGATTTTGCTCTGGCATTTCACCAAATGGAATACGTTCGAGAAATGAGAAGTCTTGCATAAGACTTTCTTGTTTAGCAAATTCGAAACTGGGCAAACCCATGTTAGATATGATGTTCCTCTTATCACCGAGGATTCTTGAAAAAACATGTACATTTAAACTATATGCGCTCCGATAAAATTTTGTAGTAGAAAAAAATCAACTAATTTTTTAATGCAAAAAACGGCTTTAAACGCTGTAAATCAGATTCAGAAAATCACTCATTTTGACAGTGATTCAACTATAGGTTTTCACCCTGTCGAGGGAAAGAAGCCACAAATAGGGGAACGCAACTGTTCGCTTGAAAACCATGCACCTGACTCACTTGGCAGTTGGCAGGTAACGTAGGCGCCAGCGACAAGACTGATGCCGGTAGAGTTCAAAAGAATCTTACGTCCCAAAACTGCTGTTTTTGTTGATCTTGTTGTTGGCGGCGGAGGGTTCAACTTTATTTCTCTCATTTTAATAGGCATTTCGTCTCTCATCTTAGCAACGTTCGGTTTGTTTTTCGGTTATTTTTCAACGTTGGACTGATCTTCCGCATTGTTATTACGTGCCGTTGATGCCTAGCTAAGATCACTGCTTTAGGCTGATCGTTGATGACTCAATCAAATCGAGGATAATTAGGCGTTATTAGTAATGATAGTCCATTTCTTTCACATGTTTAGTCCGGATATTACGTCATGGAGGAGAAACACAAATATATTGAAACCTACGCTACGAAGTCTACCATAATTCATGTCATGAACATGTGATAGAACGAATAAGGACCTTTTTTAAGTTTCACCTATATTATCTTTCAGCGGGTCATGAGCGGGTATAAATGTTGGTTCATGAAATCATCGGGTGTTCAAAAACGAATCCGTAGGATTGACCGTAACCATGGGGGAACATAGTACACGAGCTAAGCTGTATGTTCGATAAGAGTGTGGCGCAGCGCAGTCAAAGAACACATGTATAGTTGACTGTTTGTGCACAAATGGTTATGATCTAGAGCCATTACAAATCTATTGCACGGTTCAAAGGGTTATCTGCAGTGAGGTGCAGTGCTTCCTGTCGATCACAGCTAAACAACTGGTGATGCTTTTGATGTCTCAGCACCATCGGTATGCGTCATCAATTCACAGCATTTTGGATTGGCCTACTGTCAAAACTGATACCACAGAATGAGAATCTGTGGTTCTATTTTACGAAGGTCTTGTTCCATTTACGTGAGATCATATGCATTTAAAACTGGCTGAGGGTAACAATACTTTGGAGGTAAAGACGATCAAGTTAATTGCAAACCAACAATGCTTGCTACATATGTTGAACGATCTCACGAATTTCTGATCGAAATATCTCGGCGTTTTCGGTGTAATGTTTCTAGCATTTTTGATTATTTCAAGCAGTGGTTACAAACATTACAAGAAATGCCAAAAAATCGGGCTTAACGAAACTTTTTTGTATTTTGTCATCTTATTGTCATGTTAGTATCAAATGTAGAAACATAGTTTTATTCATTCCTTTCTTTTGAAGAAAAAAAGGAATTTGCTAAACCTATCTTCAAACTCCCTAAATAAAATGAGATGTTTAAATTTTCCGTATTTAAATTAAAAGAATGAATCAGGATACGAATGGTTTTGATTTTTTTTTTACAAAAGTGAGTTAATTAATAATCGTATAAATATGAATCGTATGAATCAAGGTGATATAAACATTAGTTTCACATACAAACCAACAATATTGTTGCCTTATTGTTGATGATAATCATACTGATGACGAGTTCCATCAATGCCTATTGCGTGGTTGGCATATTTCTCAATGCACCACCACTAGTTGCAGATTGTTTTACTCATGAATTGAGTTTGTGTGGTACCTGATGCATAAAAGGCTTGCAATCGCATGGTCTTTGCTAGTAAAATCGGAAATACTCAACGAAAGACAACAATTTCTTGTTTCGTTCTTGTTCCGTATCGGCATGACATTGTTACATCACAGTAATGCTACTATTCCAGCAGGCTGTTGCTAAGTGTCGCAAAAAGAATGGGGAACATTAGTAAATTGATTGCTTAAACTGCTTCGTTCTAAGCTTTGTTTTATATCAGGATTGAATTGTTCACAATTGTATCCAACATAGAAGTTCATACTGCTTTTACTTAACTGAAGTAAAACAGAATTATATTATACTTATCTTTTAACAAAATATCTGTCTTTGTACAAGATTTGATTATGCAATTAATTTCTTAAATATTCTGGACCCTACTTTTAACAAACATTACAGTAAGAATATTTCATTATGAACATATAGCAAATTGTAATAGTAACTGAATTCATTGCAAACCAAAGCTAACATTATTTAATTGCAGCTGTCATTTAATAACAATGCAAACAGTACTATAAAGGATAGTTTTTTATCGCACAATATTTCATTCGTTCATAATAGCCGTTTGCTTGAGGCAATATTTCGTGCTCAAATGATTTCTCATTCCGTTTTTTATTCAGAGCCTCCATGATTTCGCGAGAGCGTTGGAAAGTACAGCATCTTCTACATCACCTGTGTTTTGTTTCCATCTTCTTTGCCCCCAAACCACCCCATCTCTCGTGTATCCTTAGTCATCTTTGAGCACGGGTCCCTTGGGAACGCGCAATCTTGACTGCGGCTTCTTTAGCCAATCAAAAAATCTCTAAAATGCCTTTCCAAGGATCGAATTGTTGCCACACGAGCGCAATCATATCTGAGAGCAATCAAGTTATAGTATCTCTGCTGGAAGCGAGCAAATAAATGAGAACCCTAAAATAAACAAGGGAAAACGCTGATAAAAGTCACGCATATAGGCAAAATCTGAGGCACCGCGTTATTATTATGACTACGGTGTATAAAACACGCTCTGCACGTTCAGGTAGACCACACCACCTCATTATGAGGCTAGCCCTCTTAGCCCTTTGGAGATGTGAGTTGTAGTTGTTGAGAATCGTTTGGTTTGCCAGTTCACGAGCTCTTCGTGTATGATGTACGCGGTAAGTCAGGAACTGACAAAAGCTTGGCTAAGACATGGTTTTCTCCCGCAGGGAGCGAAACGCATCCATAAAAGCATTCGTATCGCATGCGCGAGGACCCTTGCGTTGATCGTGTAGCTTCTCCGCTTTAACCTGTATTTTCCAGCGATGCATCCAAAACAACACGAATAATGTAGACCCCACCGGCGACCGACGAAAGGATGCCACAATCGTCAATTTTCTGATGAGGAGTAAAACGAAGATAATGGCTTAATTTAGTTATTTATACTTCCGCGCGATCCAACCTGCACAACAAAGGGTATGTCCAAGTGCAATGTGTTGAGTAGCATCGCATAACATATTTTCAGCTTAAGGTTTATTCCATGCTCGTCGCAGGTCAGATGAAAACGTCGAACTGTGATATAATGAAGGCAATCTGCAATCTTCAATCAATCAGTCGCATCCAACACAGCCAACCAATGCGGAGATATCACCGATCTTGTTGGGGGGTGTTTGGTTTTAACGGATATGAACTAACCGATCAAGTAAAGGTTATACCTCATGTGTAGAAAAACAATTAGACAATTCCGTAGTTTTTCAACAAGCTAATCTCATAAACCTTTTTGTGTGTGTACAATACATTTGTTGCTTTTTAATGCATAAATCTAGGATGCAATACAGCTTGCAATCATTCAGTCAAATGTTTTGATTGATTTGACCGTCAGGTTCTGGTTTTCATATGCATGAATTGTCGGTTCGATTTAATATAAACGAATTTGTTTTTTTATTATTATTATTCAAGTTTAGTTATGGCGTGCGAAATAGCAAGTACTTTAATGCCTTTTTTCAGCATTTATTTTATTTGTATTTACAGCTTATAGACAACTTTATAGCTCAACCCAGTCGTATTCGCAACTTTGTATCATTATTAACCACAAATGAATTCCCGATAACTCATGCATTTGTACAAGCGTCTTTCATTCGTATAACTTAAACAAATCTGTAGCTTGAATATCATATTTATGTTTACTCAATATTTGCATAACATGGCTCATGCACTACTACGCAATAAAGAGCGTTGTTTATACCGGCAATGCCTGCGAGGCTACCAGTTTAAAACAAATTGGGAACACAAAGTGGACTAATTGAAAATGAGATCCTTTGCGAGTACTGGAACACTGGTTGCACCAGTGTTGAATTAAACAAAGATAATTTATCTACTAAACTGTGGTCACACATTTCCTTTTTTTTATAGAATGCTGCGGATAGAATGACGCTTTCAATCGCGATATTCAATTTCAGTCAATATTTACGAAAACAACGGCTACCATGGGTTTTATATTTTTTCTACCAGCGGCAGTCGAACTTCCGGTCGGAGGGATTTGTTTTTACCATTCTTTGTATTATTTAGCGGAATTCAAGGCAGATCGAACGGCTGAGGAAATTATAACATCTGTGTACCCGACTACTAGCTGCTGGCCGTTCTATTTGCGGCATTCCCTATTCGATGTTTTCAGACAACAGCATGAAATGAAGAAAGTTGATTAATTTCTTTTTGATCTCTTTTAAATAGCTACTGCTGTGATTCCGAAACACTCGCCTTTCATGTGTTCAAAGATTTTTCGATTTCAGGAGTGAAAGGCTGACAAATCAATTCTTGTACCTAGATCATTTGAGTTCTGCTATGATCTTCTAGACTTCCTGTTTGGTAGAGACATTGCAATGAAAATAAAACCATACTGTTTTGGCTAGCCGGTGCAGACTTTGATAACATGTGCAAACCTATGTTGGACATGTAGAAGCATCTTAACGATGCCGATTTTGAGATGTTCTGTTCAAATATTACTTTGAAGTGTATAACAAAATGTGCAAGGGTGGTTTGAACGTTTGAAGTGTCTTTAAATATTTGTAAAATATTATCGTTCTTTCATTGTCTGAGAATACATGCATGCAAATTGCAATTAAATCGCTTTGTTTGTGGGGTTAAAAAAAGACGCTTTGATGTAGTTTTGAAGCAGTAGAAATATTTTTAGGGAGGAAAATATTGAAACATTTCATTAAATGTTTTGGTTACAGAAGATAATACAACTGACGTTGCAGCATCATATAGTGCAGTGATTCGCCAATTTTATCGAAAACATAACCAATAAAATTGAACGAACCTTGTTGATTTTGAACAGCCTGAGAGAGTAAAATAAAGAAAAGATCATTCCCTCTCTCACGACCACAAAAAATGGCCTGAAATTGCCCCTGACGGAGTGAATTTTTAGTTGCACCAATCCAAAAGGGGGGAATGAGTCACAAATTGTTGAAAAGCACGTATATAGTGTATGTTATACAAAGTCTAGATTTTACCGATTGATATATCATAGAAAAGATGAAGAAAGTAATCAAACCAATATTTAAAAAACTACAGTACGACAATTCATACAGGTGGACTCGTTGAAGGAACAGCCATAAACAGCGATTTACCCGGCAGTACGACCTGTTGCAACGGGAAAGAAACTGAATCCTTCAATTTTCTGCTTACTAGTATTGCTTGCATCATGTTGATGATATTTTATGTTCAAAGTAACTATTTTCGGAAGAAGCAAAACATGAAACAAAAGGTAGCTAACTACCAAACCAAACCAGCGTTCTACCAAGTGGCTTAAATTAGAAACAAGAACGCGAAATGCGAAAACACCAAAGACACGAACGGCGGAATCCAAACGAGAAATTAAATAAGTGATTAAAATGAACACGGAGCACATGGTAAAGGATAATTTTCTCGTTGTGTGTAGCATAGGCAACGTTAATGTTGTATTCCCGTGTGCTTCCGATGCTGTCGTCCGATCAGTTCCGCACCTTCAAAGGTCGCTTCAAATTAAAGAAGATAGAGAGAGGCCAAAAAGCAGGGCGAAAGAGCTTGCACATAAATGGAGCAGTGACGCGTGTATGCTCGAGGAATACATTTTTTAGGAGCCAGCACGAAAGCCTTAAAACCCACGGCAAGTAAATATTGCTGTTCGAAGAAGCTGGCAAACGGCAAACAGAGCATTCAAAGCGAGACGGAGGAATCATTAAAGAGATACCTCTTAATTTTCTCACCCCCTCGGCGGACTAATGAAACGCGTTTATTGGCGTTGAGCCGAGCTGCACAGCTCGAACACCGTCCTGAACATGATGATACTCAATGATTTCTCAGTTTTGTTTCTGTTTCGTGCTCTCTCCCTAACTAACCATCTCTTTTTCTCCTTTCTCCCTTTTACCCTCACAAGAACGTTTACTGTTCAGGTCCACGAGTCCCGCGTCTTGTGGAACAATTTTTTTTTTTTTTTGATTATCTTGTTTATATTCCTCCGCTCCGGGCATCACCCTGAGATTTTATTCTTTCAATTCGGCCTCGGGGAGCCACGACGAAAGAATAAACGAACTAACTAACTAACGACGAAATCAACTATCTCGCTACTCCGGAGCTCGATCGGCCCTAAAATACAAAAACAGGAAAGAAAACGCCTCAAGAGAAAGATCTTTTGACAGTTTTGCTAGGCTGTGATTGTTTTTTGTTTCCTTCTTTTCCAACCTATGTATGTGGCTTCGATCCTGCTGCTACCAGATTGAACCATAATAAAAAGAGAGCCACATGAGCGATCTCACAAGAAAGGCTCCAAGCTCGGAATAATGATAGCAAAAACACACCAAAGGTAATTCATGTCTCTTTCATACCTTGGTTGAATTGAGTTGTAAACGGAAACGTTGTTCAATCATCCCTGCTAGGTCGCATGCCGGCTACAATGTCTGACTATATAGCCAGTTCGTTGGAAAACGGTTTGCGAAACACAATCGCAAAACGTATCGTAACAAACAACTCTTGGGTTGATCTTGTCGACAAGATTTCCTAAATCTCGGCTCACAGCATGACCGGGCGCACCGACGGCAATCGGATGGATTTTTATTTCCTCTGTGACCATCCAGAATCGTTTTTGGGTATTATTAGTTGAAGCCTTCCTGCCTTGACCTCGACTTTTACCGAATACAGACAAACACCGCCTACGGTGAGGGTTTCAAACTCGGTAAATTTATAACCCACCCCGTCAAAGCCATCCAACAGGCCTTGCAATCCATACTCACGCTGTGTAGAGGGTTTTTTCTCGTTTTCTTGTACCTCTTTTCTACTATACGATGCATGAAGGCACCAAACGTTTGAACCACACATCCCAGCGACGAGGAATAGTGGCGAACAAACAGGTGTACCACATCAAAATTCGCCCAGGCTTGTCGCTGCACGAGACTACGCACCTCGCACATTTATGATAGACCCGAGTATAGTCTGTGTAAATCCTGGTTATATGCACATACTACTCTATAGTTTTTGTGACAGAACAACACAACTTCAAATTAACTACACACAATCAACAATTAGATCATCTAGGCTAGTAATTGTGAACATTCTTGTAGCTGTTTTTTTATACGTCAAAATACACCTCACAGGATTGTCGGCGAAAAACGTTAATAAATTCATTTTATTTTTGTTTGAACGACCTATGATGGAGACGCATGGCTTCTTAGCTATGAACATATCGTACAAATGATAGTGAATGTTCTATAAAGCCTTTTCGATGCTGTTTGCGTAGCTACACGCTTGAAAGCAAAGGACTCTACGCAACCTTTTTCTTCTTTTACGCAACCTAGCATGCCAAATTGTGTGATGAAGTAATCATCGAACAATCAACAAACACTAAACAAAACCCATCGTTATTGGAAGGATCCTTTTCTGTGTCGAATCAAAAAGGTTTTAATCATACCTTGGTCAGAATAAAAAAAGCCTTCAGAAAATCGTTTGGCATGGCAAATGACGCGTAAGCCGGCAAGGCACAAGATGGAGTGTTCGAATCCTATTGTTTGAACCTATTGCAACCTACACTACCTGCAATGCCTAATGCAGGTAGAAATGGTTATCTGTCATTATGCATTTAGAAGTCCCCTGCCAAAACCATTTCAGGTTGATAAAAGAATAGGAAAAACAGAATAAAAATGAACTAAAAAGAGGTGGAAGAGCAGAATGGATAAGCAAAAACCTCAAGCAAGCTACGTTAGTATGAGTGGGCATGACATTTTGAGTACGCAAAACGAGGTGAAAATACGCCACAGACGCGAGTTCATGGAACGACAACGCAGCGCTGCTCGCAAACAAACATCTTGATCACGATCATCATCATCATCATCATCTTCATCATGATTGTCATCATCGGCCGCGTCGCCGTCGTGTTCAGCAATGTTAGTAACAACATCAGCAGCAGAAGCAGTCATCGTTTGAGGACTTCATTTCTTCTCGGCGAACCATTTCTTCCGCCAGACGATTATCAGCGGTTCCGCTTTGGTAGCGTCATTCGTATCCCATGTTGTTTTCGTTGTCTCCTGTCGCCCACTTCTAACACCGCCACTGTCTCATCTTACTCTTGCTTGGTCACGATCGATACTCTCTTGAGCGAGAGAGCATTTTCTCTCTTTCCCCTGTACTTGTTTTCTACTTTTCGCTTTTTCTTGCATTTCATTCCCTCTTTCATGATATGCTTGTATTTTTCATCTCGTTTTCGCAGAGGACGAACAAGTTAATAGACACGTACACAATGGCAAACGTAGGATGCTGCTTCCACTAACACCCACAGAGGAATGTTTGAGAAACAATCCGAACCGGTCGAGGCAGGGCATAGCAACCATGATATTCGATCATTAGGTGATTTTTGCATTAACTTTCTCGTTGACGTTAATAAACAGTGTGTAATTTCGGAATTGTTTCAAAAGAAATATTGTCTTATGCTATATTTGTGTTGGATGAAGCATTATCCTTCATCTAATCGTGGGCTATTGCAAACTACACAATTACACATTCGGTTGTAGGTGGGGTCGGCGTCAAGTTGCTCATCCCTGGGCTACATGATCACTTCATTACCGAAAGGCAACCAGCGGCACCCGCAGCGACAACGCTCTCCTGCAGTGTTTTGAACTCTCGACTCTACATTTTGCGCCCACACGCACACACATCGCTTGGTTTGTGAGCGCGACTACCAGATTGTATCGGAATGCTGGTGGTGATCGCCTGCCGCCTCCATACCGACTTAGCACATCGCCAGTTTGAGCGAGCCGAACACAGTGCGAGCACGAGATTCCGGGAGTGAACGGGCGAATCTCAACTCATCATCGACTGATCGATCGCGTCAATAGTGTATTGTTTAACACAATTAATTGTCATTTGGCAGTGCCATAGTTAGATAGTGCGTTCTACTGATCACGTATATGATTGATCAAAACGACACCAACTCATAGATATATTTTTAGTATGATCTTTCGGTTAGTTCTGTGTTGCTAGCTATAAACCGGTGGTGATCCTTGTTGCTGTTTTGTGAAATTAGCATAAGTTCGGCTAAAGAGAATCCGTACTGTCGTGGTAAATCTAAAAAAAGTGTATGCAGTTTGCTTCTTAAGGTTACCGATAGTGATACTGTTTAACCGACGGCATTTTATCTTTGGTATGTCGAATTATTCGTACATATGTGACCTCGACTATATTTTCGTGAAGCTTCACTAAACTACAAAAGTGTCCAAATAAAATGCACCCGACAACGAGGTGCTGAGTATGGTTCAAAATTTGATTGAAGAATGAGCCGTACTAAATGATTCGTCTGTATGAATTGATATGTTGTTTAATTTGCCAAATATTGAACACATTATCTAAGGAGTGTTTTTTTGTGTCAAAAGTGAGCTGAAGATCGCATCTGTTACAAACGC
This sequence comes from Anopheles christyi, assembly GCA_000349165.1. NCBI lineage: Eukaryota > Metazoa > Arthropoda > Insecta > Diptera > Culicidae > Anopheles > Anopheles christyi. The sequence continues at coordinate 13,809 of KB677646.1, read as the reverse complement.
TTCTAAACAAGTGTCTTTATGGGGCAAATAGTATCACAGTGAAAGAAAATGAAAAAAATTATCCCCGAGTGAGTTTCGTTTTAGCCCAGTCTAGTAGGGGCGAGAAAAATAGTGAACCAAATCTGTTGTTGAAACAAGCTGCCATTACTGCATGCTAAGCAGTACAACCAATTCACAATGCCAGAGAAAGAAACTTTCCATGAGCATATACAAGTGCACCCATTCCACCATCCAGGTCATTCTCTGGCGGCCCATCATGCGCACCATCACACACAGGCAGGACTGGCAGCGCACGGGTTAAGCGCCGCAGCTGCAGCAGCAGCGGCTGCAGCGGCGGCAGCCAGTAACGGAGCTGGACCCGCCGGAAGTGGTGCGTACGGACCGTTGCAAATCCCGTCGGCATTTGTGGCATTCCACACGCAACTGCCTGCTGCAGCTGGTCTCGATCAGCGAGCCCCCCATGATGGTCGTTACTTGTGGGATCCTACAGGATCCCCTTCTGCCCCATCTTTCCATCACCCCCATCATACCACACCTCATGGGTAAGTGCAATATTACTAAACAAGACCTGAACAATACAGATTAATAATTATTTTTAAGTTCTAAAATCAAGAGTTTTAAGTATGCGATAAATCTGCTTCTTTTGTTAATTTGCTGAGTGTGTATCAGATTAATGTGTAGATTAATATAAAATATACATTCATGCACACAAGGGCGCTAAAGGATAGATCAACATAATTTGAATTACATGGCTTTACAGCAAACATCAGGATAATTTCGTTAGTTATGGTGGCTGTTTTATGGCAAAAGGAGGTATTTGTTTTGAATACTTTAAATATTTTTTATTTTAATACTTTGTGTAGGAAACTTCCTACACCTTTTTCCTTTTTCCTTCAATCAAAAATCATAGATGATCATTAATCGTTTTGCTCGTTCCTATTATGTGTCCTAGTGTCCTATCGGCTAAGAGCTAAGAGTCTAATAATACTTCTTCTTCTTCTTTTTTCGCTCATCGACCGTAGTCGATAAAGGCCTGCCTAAGCCACTTAATGGGCTTGGTTATCTGTGACTTATTAGTTAATTCATAGCGGATTAGTCAGTCCAACGTATGGAGAACTCAGTCCATCCAAGATTTGAACCCATGATGGGCATATTATTAGGTCGCATGACATATTTGATGCATCGACGCTGTTGTACCCCTTATTCAGGCCTATTAGACTTTAATTTGTCATGAAGCCAAACAGTGAGCCTTGCTAAAGCGGTATAGTCCGGATGAAAATTGAGCTACATTTGGCCGTTAACGGGAGACTGCCTATCCATTAGACCTCTTCGTTTTGCATCATGCTACTAAATGAAGCGAAACTTTGTTTTTCTTATTGAATATTAACAGTTAAATACTTTTCTTTAATAGTAAATGAATAAAATAAATGTATTGAATGATTGACATAATTGATCTTATAATCGCAGGCTTGAAATGCGTGTCAATGCGTCTATCAGCAAAGCGATGATAGATAATGGTAAGAACGAATCGATCCAACAAAATCTTAGTTCAAGGGAACGAGCACAAGAATGTATGTAAACAAATTTTCTAAACAAGGCATCAAAGATCGTGGTGACTAGCCATAGCCGAGGCGAAGGAACTTTATTTATAAATAAAATAGACAGTTTTTATGATGCTCGCGATGCAGCATTGTAACTCCGTCTATTTACCCTTGTGTATTCGTGCTATTACAATTGAGAGAATGAATCTAAGACATCCATCAGGAGGGGACAAACAAATATGTATGTGTAGATTGCACTTTCATTAGCGAAGATGTTCCATTTGTTAACGAGGCGGTATTAAATCTCTTTCACAAGGTTCAATCATGTATTGAACATGGAACTGTAGAGGAGAAACAGAGTTTAAATAAACACCAGACCTGGGTTCATCGTCCACTAAATGCAGCTGATGTTGATAAATGATTCAGCGGGAGCAAAAATAAGTTGCAACAAGCTCGTTAGATCATGGCCATGGTTTTTTTTCTTAATTTTTATCATACTATTAATTTAACTGAAGGTACACTAACAAAGGGATGTACAATTCATACGAAACGCAAAACTAAAATAAAATCCACTGGCGGAATGGCAATTGCAAAAGTATTATTAATGTGAAAATGAATTTCGTTTCAGCATCACACTTAGAACTGTCACTGAGGTGATTATGTTCCAAAAACACAGTGAAATCGGAGAGTTTTCACTGCCAGGGAAGCATGAAGTACGAGATTGAAAACTTTTAGTGTTTGCCATGTCTACGAATGCAGGTAGCTCGTGTAGATGGAAGGGAACAAGAATCGTTCCTTTCCGCGTGAGCACAGAAAGGGGACCTTTCAGAATAGAGAAGGTGCTAAGAAGCTTCCTACTGCACATGTATTTGAGATATGGTGCCTTTTCGTTTCGTACCGACAAAAACCGGACCCAGAGTTTGGGTCGGTTCATTCAAACGCATATGCTCGTGACACTTGCCTACTGAAATGACGAGGAAACGTGGTGAACTATCCAATCTCCTGCAGCTTTTGGAGAAGAAGGATCAAGCTTTTTCCAAAAAAAAAAAAAAAAAAAAACAGGTTATACCCCCTGCGATGTAGTTAGGCCTGCCACACTTTCTTTAGTGTATAGTTTTCATTGCCTGCCCATAAGAAGGATAATTCTACTATCATAACCTTGCCCTTCTCTACGTGATCGAAAAAGCAGGATTGCAAACAACACATGTATGATGTTTGTAGGACCAGGCCCGATCATTTTCGTTCAGATCCATTTGCATTGAACCTAATAAAGATTTTATGCTAGCAGTTTCTGTCGAAATCAAGAAACTCCTCTTTGTTATATATATTGCACAATTTTTGGCCACATGTTCAAGTTCAACCCAAATGGTTATTGGTTTTTTTTTACTGCTTTCTAAGAAGGATGCTCACGCCAGGGGTACATTTTTCCTTTAACACATTTTCCAAACTGAAGTTATCAAAAATCATTCTAACAATTAACCGGGGCGTCAGAGTGATAAATCGAAGGCAGTTCTACGCTGACATCGGCTAAAGACCTTTGACATTCGACACCTCATGTCGTGCCTTTCACTGTCTGGCGTAAAATGACCGTAACGACGAAGTAAAGAAAAAGGACTAGAAGAAGATTTCATTTCGTCGATTATGTGCGGCGTATAACACTGGATATTTAAAGAAAGGAATTCATAGTTGTACTGAAAAAAGGACATTCTGACACTTTCGGGAGTCACAACTGTACCGCTACCCGTAAAGATACAAGATCAAATTACGGTCCCCTACGGTTCAATTTAGGATAATACAACGGAATTATGTTAAATAGTGCCGAACGATTTTTTCGCAAGCACTACACGTTAGTCAACACCAAACAGCCGCCATTAGCACCGATTTGTGTTGGTGGCTAGTGCATTTGCTTCTACATTATTTTTTCAAATATATTTAGGAGTATCGGGTTAAATATCGTGTAGGTATTGGAGAGACCGACAAAAATTCAAACTCACTTCTTCTCGGTTTGTTACGCGGCCGTGTCTGATATTTTTTGTCTTTCTTTCAACGAAATGACGTCTTGGGACGTTCCGGAACTAAGCCATCACTCTCACTCATGTTAAACACTTCTCTGAGAATGAAACACGCGTCCCATTTTCCTTTTCCGGTACGGAAACGAAGTCTTAGCCACTGTAAGTAAATAGTATATGGTGTGAAAGATAAACTGGAAAACAGAAGCAGCTAAAAGCGAAGCGTTTGACATTTCATTTCTGTCTACAAGGTTTAAAACATAATATACCTTTTGTTTTCACTAGTAATACAATTGCAAGGAGTTTCAATGTTTCAGTATTTTATTTAATAATCTGTTTTAGATATTTTTTAAAATGAGACGACTAATGGCATTGAAAAAAATATAGTAAATAGTAAAACAAAACGAACTTCGTAATATATCTGGAAAATAAAAATACGTGGGTGTTTCATATATGTTCAATCGCCCGTGTATTTCAGCACTTGTCCGCCTCAAGTTAACACATATTTTTCATAGTCAAGAATCGTATAAATTATAAAAATCATTTCTTTAGGGGTTGAAAGTACAAAAGGTTGAACAGAACCAAAACATAGGACATAGAATGGGTCATTGAAATTTTTTAGTAAAATTGTTGTGTTATTGTTTGCACAATATCTTATCTCGCTGTGAATCAGCTTTTTAAACCGCCCGTGCATTGAAATGATCGATTCATGTCTCAGGCATGATAAAAGAGAACAAGTTCAAAAGTCATGCTTTCTAGCGATGTTGCCTTTTCTTGGTCTGTTTCTCATAAGGATGTAAAAATGGTCGACGCAGCAAAGGTTCTAGTTTGTAACATAAAAAAACAAAAGAAAAAAAAAGAGATTCATGCTTCCTTCGCCTTCTTTTCGCTTCCTACGTGTCCGACTTGCCCAAATGAATAAGCCAGAAGGAGTTGTATGTCGCATGGTAACCTTTCCATAGAATGTGCGTTGATCCTTCCAGTAGATGCTTTTAAATACGTATAGTTTTGTAAGACAAACGTGGAAGGAAATAGCAAAGCAACTGGAAATGCCGCTGGTATTGACATCGCATGCCGAATCCCTATGGTTATACTTTTGGTGATCTACCTTTTGCGGAACAAGAGATAAAGCACAAGTGCTGCATAAACGTTACCGAACAACGAAGCTTGTAAAAGTAAACTCAGCAGTGTCACCATCTCTCAGACCTCTTTTATGGCACCCCAGTTCTGGAAAAGAAACTAAGAAAAAGATTTGCGATGCAACATTTACTGAGCATTTTGCAGTCAAGTGTATCTTTAGTAACTGTACTTGATACTTTATGGATTGTAGTTCAGGTACAAATGGCATTTTGAATGCATTGTATAGAACTTGTTGAATGTATGTAAATATGTTATTGAAAATCGATCCTTTAAGTTGTTATTAATGCTACGTAAACACATGCACTTATGAATTAAAAATGAAAGTTTTCTGATACTGAGATGCAGAACCAATAGGTTAAAACAACTTAATTACAGTCCTTATTATGGTGATTGATATTGTTTCCTCGCTATGTAACCTATAGCCCGTTCCCTTTTCGATTATTAATCTTTCACACCATCGCAATGAAACTTCTTTGTATAGTAAATATAGGTGATGCACAGCGGCCAAGAAGGCAATTCCAAGTGATCTGATACTCAAGAGATAATCACACCCGGCTGACAAGTTCCAAATATGGTGGATAGTGCTTTATATATTCGTAGATGCGATGCGATGGAAAAACCAACTGAATGATGAAAAAAGCAAAACAAAGTAAGACTATAAAAAACTATCATCGTAGAGGCGATGGGTTAATTATCCATACATGTCCCAGATGGAACATTTCAATTACTGAACTCAAAACACCTGGTTCGCTGTTAAAGTCGTTGGAATCATATCGCAAACGCTTTGGTTGTATTTGGCGAAAATCTGTTTAACCTGATACCGAGCCGAGTCCATTTGGACAACGCACAACGGTGTTAAAAAAATACCTGTGAGTCTACCCACTGAGTTGATCAACTAATTCAGGTTGCTTGTTTGGGTGCAGTGAAAAAGCGGCCATCCTGCCATCGTCGTTTCTGTTTCGCTTTGGTTGGAATTGGGTGATGCTGGGAGTCGTGCTCTACCCAAGACAACTTCTTCTCACTAGCTAAGAAGAGGCTACGTGATCTTGAAGCGTGTGGAAATCGAAAAGCCTAAAAAGAAACGATCGAGCTGGGCAAAAGAATGGACGAACGAACGTGCGAAAGCGAGGATTGGAGAAAACAATCATGGCCGCCAATCCCTTCGAGGAGAGTGGCAGCACGACGAAGATGACGGTTTGTAGTGCCTTTCGAATTGAATCCCCTTTTGCTGCTCTATCTCGGCCAGAAATGGGCCGCTTCTGAGCCTTTTGAAAGGCTAAGAGATGACTACGACAACGACAACGACTGCGAAGCGAGATGGAATGTTGGCCTCAAGGCTCCAATGCGCCTATCAAGCGCAGGCTTGAAAGATATCCACTACGAGAAGGGCAGGAAAGAGAAGAATAACGAGATGAAAATACGCCATGGACGATGACGACGTCTAAGACTAAGATGACAGTGCAAGGAAGTAAGGAGGAAGTACGGTTCGAGCAGATAGAAGAATATGATGACCCATGGAACAGTGTGCAAGGTACAGCCCAAAAAAGGACCGATACTGAATGGAGAACAGAATGAGATAGAACTGAAAAAAGTGCTAACCAGTCTCACAGATCTCACGAGATATGGGATCGTGAAGCTTTTCTGTTTTTCTCGGAACAGACAATTACAGCCCTTTTTTGTAGTTGTCCACCAGGACGGGTGCTTGCGTTTGTGTGCATGCATGTATCCGACTCAAACACTTTTTTGATGTGGAAAGAAGTGAAGCCTTTAGAAAAAAGAAAAGGTGAGCCTTTACGTTCACGAAGCCCAAACCAACAATAAACAGTCTGTTGAGACACTGCCACTATTGAGCAAAAAGGATTGTATGCAGGCAGAAACTAAATCCTTATGTGAGTGTGTTTACGAGCAACGAATTATGCGACGAGTTAACATTATGCTACAAGTCAACAGTTGGATTAGTGCAGGGTCAGCAAGAAAATTTATTAAAATGTAAACATTGAATAAACATTTCAATCGTGTCGTACTCTTTGTTCTCTATCAGTATGATTCGGAAGCTATTTAAAAAAACTAGTCTTATATCTGTTTCGAAACAAATCGGTGAACTTTGGTATTTATGTGTATTTGAGTTCGAGATTGTGAATCATAAAACTGCAAACACTTTACTTTGCACGCATCAGTAGTACTTGTGACGCAGAAATAGTTTAGAAAGGTTAGTTAGAAAAATAAACAAATCGTAAAAAAAATTTAACACAAAAATGCATCAGGACTTTAAGTCAACTCGAGATGGGCCTGAGAAGAAAGGAAAACAAAACGAATTGACGAAGGACGTGTTACTTTCTAAATATTGTTTGTGCAAATAAGCGACACCATCCTTTGAGAGCAACCTATGAACAGTGGTTCAGTGCATAGAGTGAAGCAAGCAATCGCAATGATGTGAAGTAAAAACGAAAGAAAGAAACGCTTAAATGGTAGAATGTGTATAAAGCTGCGCAGACGACGAGCGACGAAGGAGCTGTGTAGTGGATGCGGCTGTGCGTTCACATTTCACACATCACACTGTTTGTTTATTGTTATCTTTTTGTGTGAGTTAATATTTGATTTCCAGCTGTCTTTCGACTGCCGATCTGGCTTCTGGTAGTGGTTGATGTTTTTACTACTGGAACTTTTGTATCCATCACCTCTATTCAACAGCATTTAGCATAGACAATCCGAATAATTGTAGGATGGTGGATTTTGTTGAAATTTATGGAGACCAGCAGACGGCAATCACGCGTTTCCAGCGTTTTGTTTTGTTTGAACACGCTCATATCGGTGTTAAATATGACGTCGCATTTCGTCGCTGGGTACCGAACGAAGATTTAACCAATGATTTTAACAGCTTTCTCGTATCTTTGGGAATAATTAGCATGAGAAAAGGCATCGCTTCGCCTCTCGCGTTTATATGCAATATGGTAACGCAGGTGTAGCTAGCGCTAAATAGGATTGTATCAATTGTTAGCTCACATCTTAATTTGAAAGCTTTTTGGTAGCATTTCTACCACTTATTCACACTTCAACACCCTCAACGCATTACTACTTCCAGCGAAATTCGGCATATTTTTATGGATGGATCAAATATCACGTCAGGTTGTGGGGAGCGAAGAGGAGATGGTTGAGCGTGTGTGTTTCTCGCACATGTAATAAAGTAACCGCAATCGGTGGCAAACACCATGATTGGTGGTATGAAGCTGATGCCGAAGGAGATGAATGGGAAATAATTCGATTGAAATTGTATCTCCCAGCGGCTAACACCGAACATTCTTACCATCCTATGGTCGATTGGCACGCGAAGATTACGATCGAAGCAAAATGAATGATAACAAGTCAATCACAGTCTGTCAGCTCGCGGGTGCGGAGTGATGCGTCAGGCACAATCTGTCGCTGCCGAAATAATGCAGTCATTCAAGGTGATTAACGCTGCTGTCTCAGCAACATCGATGATGCTGCGACGGAGTTCAAAAGAACAAATAAAACACGGTCACAACGAAAATGTAGCGTGAACTTATTACGTTATCCGATGGCGAATCATGGCAGACAGATGCGGAAGACTTAACCGGTCGCCGTTAAATTGAGCATGGAATTCGCGACGGAATGTTGAGCGATCATTAATTCGAAACAATACCATATGAATTTCTTTTTTCTGAGTTTTCTTGTCTTCTTGGGAGAAGTGTTGTACAAATCTGAAATTTTAAAATGTAAAAAATTGTCTAAGGATTGGTTTATGTCGAAACGTCAAAGTTATGAAGAGGCCAACTAGTTCATTATAAAATTTACCTCTTAGTTGTGCAATGTGGTATATTCGTTTTTTAACAACCATGTAATGTGCTAGAAAAATGGTGAATGCATAGGATTTTAATGAGGACTGATAGTACTGAATGTTTCATTTACGGTAGGTCATTACACATTTATTCCATTGAAAACAAAAACAACACACACACACACGTCCTCTCTTTGTAAATAAAAAAAAAACACACGCACCGTAATGCTGCTGTGATATAATACTTTCTTGTGTAGTAAAGATTGATTCCATCAACTTCCGCCGATCCACGTATCGTTTTTTTCTTTCCTTTTTGTTGTTTTCGTTATTCCTCTGTATTCGGTTTTGCTATGCGTTAATCTATAGTACTTTTTCAAACACGTCTATATAACTCATTTTTATATTAAAATTAAGTTGAAATGCACGTCAAGCCAATGTCAAGGCAATGTTCACACAAAGATTGCTCGTACCTGGAATTCATCCTTTTAGTTTTTATGTGATGTAATTCGTTAAGAAAGAATACATTTTACGTATCCAACTTATAAACCGACGCGTAAAGGGACACATTTAAAATTACAAAGTCTTGTAAAAATGTTAAAGATATTTACATGAAAAAAGTTTAATGATATTCATATTTACCCATTACGGCTGAACATTAACTATTGTACTTTTTTTTATTGCTCGTCGTTCTTCGATTTAACAATTGATATATGCTTGCTCATCTCTTGTAAACATTATCGAACTACCAGGGACGGTGCTCAAAAATCGTTCATAAATACTATGCATGCAATGCATAAAATATGTATTTCTAATTTTATCTCAATAAGGTTCTCTCTTTTTCAAATCGCTAAATAAAATTAAAACAAGACATTAAAAGAAAGTCGTTATGGTGCCAACGTCTTAAGGCAAGTAAAAATAAATCCAAAAACACGTGAAGCACAGTTACAATCAGTGACGATATTAATGTTTATGTTTAATGTCAACTTGAAACTATGCTATGCTAGAAATTATATGGTTTTGCTGACTAATTGATGTTAATCGAATATTTAAATATAAACACTATTCAATTGATGTGGTTTGTCTCCGATTATCAGGTTCGTCGCTGACAATGTAATCTTTTGTAATTTCTCTCTTTGGTATCCAAATTGTCTTTAAAATCTATCCTTCGAATAGCATGGAGACTCAAGAGAAGTAACATGTGAGCTACTCTGGCCCTGGAATCGTCAGCCCTCAGTTCGACGAAAGAAGCCAAACGCAACAATCAACAATCAACAAACTGACTACATTCGTCAAGCTGGAAAAGCGCTAACGAAAAGCGACAGCAGACTAGCAATATTTCACGATCCATCGAAAACACTAACCATCGAAACAAACAAACCCCATATGATGGTGATAAAAAAGTGATGGTTGAGAACGTGGCTTATGGATGAACGGATATCAAGAGGAGCATCGGCGACTGTCCACTCTTCAGCAGGCACACGTTGGGACCGTTTGGACGTATCGTGCTTATGTTTGCCGTTTTTGTTATCATGGACAGAAGATCGTCGTACTTACAACAATATGTAGAGATTGAATCTGTTAGCGCTTTGCTTTCGAGCGCGTTGATCGCAGCGCACAAGCCAGAATAGAAAACCATTTGTATAATTTATGCTAAAAAAAACAAATTTTTCTCTTCGGCCAATCAACACAGCATCGACGATAAGAAGGCGGAAGAAAGATTGAAAAATGACTCAATTTTCAAACAAAAAACTGCAGGTTCTATTGGGCCAAAATGTTCTTAACATTTTACATAGCATGGAAACTTGGTTATCTGAGTTTTGGTGAAAGTTTTGGTGGTTGTATATGTATCGAAACACAGGTTCTCAAGAAATAATTATACGGATAACGACAGTCCATGGAACGATCACATAGATTTTTTTTTTTAGAATGACATTTATTTGATTAGGCCAATCGAATGAAAACTTTTTCTTTCCTGTTTTCCCGTTCGCCTGCTTCGTAGAAGAAAATGTAATTTGTATGTAAATGTAGACTAGAGGATTATGTTTGTATATGATCGGCGATCTTTTATTCTTTGTTCGTCTGAGAATGTTCGGTGATTGGTGTTAGACTGTCAATCGGTACCGTCCAACGAACCGACGGATGAAGTTTGGAAAGGATCGAGATAGAAGGGTTGTTTTAAGAGTTCTCTTTTGTCGCTTCGCGCTTGTATTAATTTACGTATGTCTTGTGCAATCTGTATGTGAAACTAGTCTTAAGCTTTCTCGCAGGGCGTCGGGTGATTTGTTCTTTGATTTATGGGGGTGTATCTCGGTATATTCCACACGGGTTTTTTTTTATTATTATTGTAGTTTATATTTTATGCTTATGAACTGTGTATCGCTATCATGTTGTAGTTAAAAGTTAAATTTACGTTATTCAAGGATTTCGGAATGATGGGCAAACACCATACCTCTCATGTAAGTTATAAGGAAATTCTGCAAAAATAAAACTATGCCTGTTTATGTACAGAAAATATACAGCATACAAGCCATGTATAAAATATTTGTTGTAAGTAACATGATGAGTGAACTAATAAAAAAAAAAATTCGTTATAGGATGGCTTACACTAGGAGGTTCAGTTTATCACAACCAAACAATAAATCTACAGGAGAAAACAAGTTCCATTACGTAGCAAAGGTGCGATAAGACTGGCGCCAGCAGTCCCTGGAATCTTTCGCCACGTATGATACCATTCTCTAAACCTTGGTAGTTTCTAGACCCAATTAGAACTCCGGGATAACGTGTATTGAAACTAAAAGCAAGTTTTTAAAGAATCCTTTTTGTTATAGTTTTTACCCAATTAAGCCTGGTTAATGAAAGCAGTAGGTTGATATGTTATGGCCACGCAAATGTACTTGATTTGGAAATTTGTTGGGTATGGACTGCTTTTGATTTGAGTTTGACATCTGTGGTTGGGACTACCGTTGTCTTAATTGAAACGTGTCAATTGCCTACCTGAGATGCTAACGTCTCAGTCTAACGACTTTATTTAAAATCTCAGCGATGTGAGAATGAAAGAAACGCCGAAACTCCACCGTTGGCCGTGTTTCCGAGGTCTAGAGAACCTTCATGGTGAATCATGGTCGAAATGTTTTTACTGACTCGGACAGGTAAGAAGTCTGAGTAGATATGAAAGGCAATCGTTTGCCGCTTTCCGGTCACATTCCGGATAAAGCTATTGGTGGTTGTAGAAGTTGTTTGGTTGTTTTTTTCGCTTACGTTATTTTGAACCTTCCGTTGGGTTGCTAATCATATAAAATAAATTTAAAGAATTGGTAGCTTAGATGCGTGTTAGCTTCTCCTCGCCTATTATTCTATGTGACAGGAAAGTGGGAAGATCTTTCCTGGATCCCTCGAAGGAACCGGTCAACAGCGGCAAAGCTAAATCAAATGTTAACTGTTCGTAGATAAAACCGTCTTCTACACGGCACAAAGCACGAGGCTTTGTGATGATTTTTTTTGCCTTGGGTGTAAGGTCTCGCGTGCTATTGTCGGGATTTTTTATGGGATTTTACCCTGTGTGTGCGTTATCTTCTTGGCATTAGTAATGTGAAGTTATTGGTGCCGGAATATGAAATACCATGCTGAAGCTCGAGTGCCCGGCACAGAAAACTATGGTTGTACGTTAGAAAAAGATACAATAGTATGTTAATCAGGATTTTTTTGACACCAGGTGGAGAAACACATACAAATTGCTTAATTAAAATGTCGACCACGAGCTTACGATTCCCCTTCGGTTTCTGTATATGTGTGTCTTTACAAGCTAAGTTTCCAGCGGTATTTTTGGAAAACTAGTTTCACGAAAGTGGTAAACGATAACACATAACACAATAGCTCTGCACTATCCTGCTCTTGTATTGGATGAAAGTTTGTTTTTTTAAGTTGTATTATCTGTTTTATAACTTCGGAAAGATCTCTTCGTTAGAGCAAAAATTTGCAAGAACAAACAAAATCAAATACAAGATAAATGGAGTAAGTACTTAGAGAAAATTCATTCTTGCATTTAATTACAGTTTACCTAATTATCTACACCTATTTTCAATTAAAACAAAATAGACATGAAAATGGCACGATATAATATTTAAATTACTTTTAATTACTTTTAATATTACTTTAATTGATGTTTTGTATCCGGTTGAGTATTTACAGTCGTTGTCACCAAATTTGGCCGTAAGTCACAATTTTTGTCTCTAAAGCATTCATTTTTGACAAAGCGCATCAATTTTTGACTCTAACGCACCAATTTTTGTTGACTTTTGATGGATTTTTAATAGTGCAAATGTTTTTAAAATGCTTACAATTTACTATTTGCTTATCAAAACATTTTATTTTCTTTTATTCATTCAATTTTGCATGTATACGTGAATCATTTTAGACACTTGTTTTCAAGCTTTTAACTCTCCAAATATACATGTTTATGCTTTTTCATGCTTTTATAAATGTTTCTTTTATGCCTACGAAGCAAATATTTGTACAAGCAAAATGTATTTTTTATCCAAGCAACTAAGAGTAAAAAATTGTTGTGTTCGTGTCGAAAATTGATGCGCTTTGTCAAAAATTGGTGCCTTAGAGTTAAAAATTGATGCGCTTTGTAAAACATTTTTGCCTTTGAGACAAAAATTGGTGACTTACGGCCAAAATTTGGTGGCAACGACTGTATTTCACATTTAAAAAATATTTTAATTTATAGCAGCATGGCAAATATTGAAAAAGGAAATACAAATTTCAACACTGCGGCAAATATTTCTTATAGTTCGGTGACCCGTTCAGGGTTGAGTACGTTGTGCTGACATGTCTAGGTTTCCAACCGTTCTCCAGGATGCTCGGTTCAGAGCTGTTTCGTTCGATCCACTACTGCACCCGAACTACGACAGGTCCTTCTTCTACGACAGGCACCTAGCCCGATGCGCTCTTCTCCGTCTATTGCCGGACTGCAGGTCGCTCAAAAGCACCTTCTGGATGGCACGGGGTGCGACAGCCTCCTCTCAAGCACCAGCCATCTTATCCTGCCACACTTCGCCACCTTAAGGATTTCCAGTTCACCATACGACTCAACAAACTCATTCGTCATCTTCCAGATTCCATGCTCGAACACATCGCTAAAGATAGTTCTAACGATGCGCCGCTCGATAGTCCTGGGTTCATGCCCATTAAGTACCACCGGGCGAATTAATCTGTGATATATCTAAGATTAAAGTCTAGCATCTAGAAGGTGTCTCGATCTGAACAGACTTTGGAGTTCGTAGCAGGCACGATTCCCCTCAATAATGCGCCTCTGGATTTC
>KB677635.1:0-18922 GCA_000349165.1 Anopheles christyi | reverse complement strand
CCAAATGTTTGACTGCAAATGTAAAACTGGGGACTGATCTTATTTGGACAAAAAATAGAACATTTGGCAATACAAATAAAAAACAAATTGCTGGCCAAAAGCGCCAATTCAAGGTCTGTCTCAAAGTATTTTACCTACTGCTTATTGTAAAGATTTTTTTATTGGTGATGAAAAAAAAAAAACAAGTAAAATTGTCTTCAAAAATAGATCTGTATATGAAATTCTTAATAGTATACCAATACCACTGTAAAACAATAAACTATCAACGTGCAATTTGCGCGGTTTATAAATCAAGGTGCAGATGGTAAGAATCAGGTAGAAGCTACAAAAAGATGCTTTATAGTTTAAAAAATGATAAAAATTTAAACATATAAAACTGTTACTTGCTCAAATGATTAAACCAATTTTTTAAAATCGCTTTGCATCAAATACCGCTTTCGAAACAATTGGATGTTCCAGAGTATGGAAGTGCAAAGAACACAACAACCCATACTCGAAACATGCGCAGCAACATCAAAGGCCGAAATACCGCCAAGTAGGAAGGTTCATACAAATTATCAATAACAAAGATGTTTGTGTGGTGAAGTATCATTGCGCTGCACCGTCCATTGCTGCCTGTTTCCTTTTAATGTGTTCGGATGTTTGCTTCGCAGTTTTATTCGAATAAAGAAATGACAGTTTATTATGACTGTTTATTATTATCGCTGTTCTAGTGTGTAAATCTTTTGAGCAACCATTTCTAATGATGCCATTGTGAAAGTGTCAACTTTTGTCATTTACACAAAACCAACTTTAAATATTGATTTGTATAACAGACTACATTTCAATGCTCTGCTGGAATAAGACTCTAACGCTGTTTATGAGATAAAATCACTGACATTTCCCCATTTTGTGTTACAGCCACACATATAGACTTTTATTAATATTTCTATTTATCATCAGTCACGATCATTATTCAAACGAAAAAGTAGGCCGTACGAATAGAAAACAAATCTTTCAATTATCAGGTGGCGGCTTTCCGAGCCAAACCCATTATAATTTTCCATGACGGTGGTCACCGTGGGCAGCGTACCCTCCCAAAAACACATGGTGCTGCACCTTGCCAACCGGAATACATGCGCACCTAAAGGCTCGTGATCCTCGCTCAACCTTATCATAAGCCAAGATCGACCGATCGAATAAAAGGGAAAAAGGAAACAACACGATTGCTTGTTTCCTTTGCGAATCAGCTCAGTGTCGTATTGTGTGGAATCGAAGGTCTGGCGCGGTCCAACATGCGATAATCTATTGCGAGAAGGTGTCAATCGGTCGTTAGCTGTGGCTTTGTTGCTTTGGCTTGTAAAGTCCGCAAAACGGTCCGGACAGATCGTCCCTTGTATGAAGTTATTGATTTTTACGCTCGGGTCACATCACAGAGGGGGTACCGCCGAAAAAACAGCGTAGAAGAAACAAGCGGTCCTCTTTGATGTTTTACCGACCGAGAAACAATGTGTCTGGCGCTATCAGGCCATGGGCGTGGGTGACAAGTTGCAGGGTTGTGTTTCTTTATTTTGGAACAGTGCTTCCTTCACCTCTCGACGGGCTCGTTGCCCATACCCGAAGGGTCATACCTTTAATGGTTACTTAAAGCGACAGGTTGTTGGGTGGCATCGTAACTAATCACCGCACTGGGAACCGATCACCATCCAAAGGTGAGGGTTCACCTTATAGCGGGTTGCTTCACTGGCCGTGCGATAGATAACAAGTGTGTGAACAGCAATTTTTATGTGGTTCGAGATGTGATACAATGGTGAATCTTGTTTGTTGTGCAGCTTACAGGCACTAAGTCACCGATAAGGATAGTTGTTAGGGATATTTTAATGAGTGAAACGTCATTATTAATTAAAATACTTGCAGGAAATATATGCCGTATGAAATGAAAAGTCCCCTTAGTTGTCATATTTATATTTATTGTATATCACACTGTCACCTCAGTATTGTACAGAATCGATTGGCTGTGGCGATATTTTTATTGATCTTGCTATCATTTGCGCCGCAGAGTGTTTCATTAGGTAATTGAGAATGCATCACAAAAATTTCATCCGAATTGTTGATGAGTTCATCTGAACAGAAGCACAAACCAGAGCTACGTGTAGGGCAGCAATCAAGTCGATGATGTCGTCCACACACCCTCAAATCAACGCCCGTTGTCGAGACTGTTGTGTGCTTGAGTCAGTAGGAGAGCGGAACTACACATCCGAATCAGCTCCAGACAAGTCAACAATTCGCGGAATTTCCTCAGCACTCGATCAAACTCGGTCCCGAGTGGTGTCATTTTTAGGGGTGTCGTTCTACACTTCGTTTAAAGTGGCCTTAAAAGTCGTTATCATTGTCAGCCCATGTTGCGTGTGACCGAGAGGGCGATGAGTGTGAGAGTGTAAAAAAAGAAACATCCGTCACTTATCCATTACATGGAACCGGTAGTTACCGTAAACGGGCAACTCACGCGCCTCGACATGTACCGCACCGAGTTTTTTTACATGTGCGCGGCAAGCAGTGCCGCGGTTTCCCTTGGCTTGTGGTATCTTTACATCACCCGCATGCGTTGACAATGTTATTGGGGAGGTTAGGGCGACGAGGGGTCTGTCCTACAAAAGACAGTTTGCCGCCATTCGAACACGACACGCGGTCGTTTGCAGTCAGCCATTTTGGGGAGGGCTTGTGATAACAAGGCACTGGATTTAGGAAGTCTGCTTATGGGTAAGAGATAGAACAGCTAAAGGGGGGATGTGTGTGGGGATGTTTATCACACAGGGCTGCGGTAGGCTAACAGCGACAGGCATCCTGTCAGCACCCTGTGTATACCCGAGCAGTGTCTTCCGACACAAGAAAATAGTTGCAAGCTGGAGTGTAAAGTCCACATCATCCAGCGATTCACTAAGCATGGGCTAGGTAACCCTTTCGAGGTGTGTTTTGTCACCTTCTTTTCTGCGAAAAACGTACAGCGCGAAGCAAACAATGACATGCTCAAACAAACGTACCATAAGGCCATTATCGACCGACAGCGGCTAACAAGACACTCTATCCTCCGTTTTGCACCTTCACTTAAGATGTTGTCCAAAATAAAAATAAAAACGCTTTTCCTGTGTGTTTGATGCTTGCCGCCAGCCAAACCATACCGTATAGCTTCCAAAAATGTGTGCGTCTTTGTAGACGATAGCGTGCGATTGCGACTTTGCGATGGCGGGGTTTGTGACGCGCTTTGCTATCTGCTATCTCCTACTGAATTTTGTAATTATCAATGCCATCAATCGCTCCATCGGATTCCTGTGGCGTTCAAATCGTGTCAGCAAGGGCGCGGGAAAAAACGATCAAAGATCGGAGTGCTTGCGAGAGCGAACCCTTTGCATTGGAGGGCAGGGTAGCTGTTATCTGGATACATCGGTTTCATGTTTAAAATTTCCCATTTAGAGTTAGGGGAAGCTCTAAAGGAGGGAAGCACTTTGTGATGGTGCTGATAAGGAAAGTGAAATGAAAGGTTTAGCAGAAACGAGCAGATAAATCGATGAAATCGCGTAAACATTGAACAGACTGTTGAAAACACTAAAATCGAGTTTGAACTGGGAGCCTAAAATATAACTGTAAAATATTGATTAAAATGGACAAATACTATGCAACGAACGTACGTCGCAAAGCGGTTAAGATAATATTGCCCAAGGACTCGTCAATTGTAAGTCACTAAATTGAACGGATTTATTTTCCAGAGAAGTCGTCGTACAGATGCACAGGAACTAATCTAGCTTCTGTTTTTTCGAACCAGTTACGCACAGATGAGCTGATACTTTATCTCAAGGAAATGGAAAAGAAACACCCTTTGCAGAGATGCACAAGCAAAACTCCAATAGTTCACGCTGCTTCCCAGCAATTTTCCCAGCAGTGATCGGAGGGTTTTTTCTTACTCGAATTAGTTCCCTCGATCCCTACCCAATGAGATGGTACAGCTGGTATGAATGTTGATGATAATTACAGTAGCAGAAGAACGATGATAGGGAATATGTAACGCGGGTGCATGTAGCAAGTGGGTCTGGAAGCATTAAATGAAAGTGTGATATGAAGTACAGCAATAGTAAAGATAAGCGTTGATTCACTGCTGGGAATCATCCGTATATAATGGGTAAGGTCTTAGAAAACTATTGATTTTCCCAGCGTGTGGCTGTGTATGAAGTTGTTTGGATGATTTTTGGACATTTTACACTTTAAAGTGGGCGAACTTTGATACTAGAATAAGTGATGTGAAACTCTCGAAAATAAACCGAAAGGAGGAGAAAAATGCAAAAAATCGATGTGTGTGATGTGTGAAATCTGAGCTGCATGTAACTGGATTCTCCTTCCTGCGTGGTCCGGTAGCCGGGATCGGTTGCAACTACCAGGAAAAGTACAGCAAAAACGCGATGTTCTATATCCACATGTACAACGTGTACGGTTGGTGTGTCCTTTTTTCGGTGACGGTGGGACTGGTGGAACTGGTTGGTTGCACTTGTTCATCTTTCGGCGTTGGCGTTATGGTCGTGTTGGGTAGTGTGAACGGAAGCGGTACGAAGGGTAGTGTGTACGGCTTAGGTGCTGCGAGACACTTTGTAAGGTCAGACACATTATTACTCGATTGGTCGAACATCCCAGAGGGTGTTTGTGAAGAAATTGTTCTTGCAATGTATTTTAGTCCTGAAAGATGTTGACCAACAATATTTCTTAAAAAAATATGTTTTTTTTTACACGAACATTTCATGACTTTTCTTTACTCTTAAGAAAAAGGTACTGTTACTGATTCGAGCAAAAAGAGGACGGATGAAAAATAGGACACTTTTTAAGTTTCAGCCGAATTGTGGAAAACAGCTAAAAAATGTAGAATGAGGCGCACAAAGGGACATATGCTTCTCGATTGTGAAGCGCCGCTTTGCAATCCTCTTACCATCAGTTTGTACCGTATTTGTTGCGGGCCGGTTGAAAAATTGACCAAACACTGCAGGACTGCCATGCCGATGCATGTTCGCATAAATCACTCCACGCAACTTGATCGATCCGTATGTGAAATGGCAACCAAACTGCTGTAAAATAGCTTCTTTGTGTCTGTGTTGGTGTTGGTTTACTTGACATGCAAAGGAATAAGAAGCTTCATCTCGCAATTCGTAGCGTTTCAGTGCGGTGTTAAATTCACTTTCCCTTTGGTCCTTTTTGTCCTATTTCAATTTCTGCCAGACAACGAGGCAGGACCGCCGGCGCCAGTACGTTTCATTTGAATGTCGTAAAACTGGTCCTCAGAAATATCATGTGAGTCGCGTACGACACTTTACCGTGTCCTAAACAATGATTAGGTGTGAAATGTTTCTGCCACTTCTCGGGTGTGGTTGCCTCTTTGTGTCCTTTCACAAAGTGTTTCATTCAAGGGTGGTCTAGATGAACAATGAAATTGATGCACCAAAGTCTGCTTACCAGTCGGCAAAGTGTACAGTGTTCATTGGATTGTACTTTGACGGTGTAATTAATTGCAATCTGCACCATGGCCAAACATGGACCAAAGGGCATTCAATTGTACAAAGAGACAAATAGGTCTCCCAATCCCATCCCCAGTGTTTCCTAATTCCCAATGCTAACAATTCTTATTTAATTCAAACCAGATCGTTGGTTGTTAACTCGATTTATGGAGTAAAATGATGCCTAAACGCGAAGAGGAAAGTTGTGTTTACGTATTATTGGGACAATGCTCAACAATTTCAGATTCAGTGTGTGTTCTCTGCACTGCACCAGTTATTCCCCCCTAGCAGTTTGATGGCGTGTGGTGTGGCTAGGAACTTAGCCAATTTCTATCATTCGTAGCCGATCATGTAGTGGGAATGTGATTTTGAAGCTCAATATGGGATAACTAATTACGGTGGTCCCTTGTCAACGATGGTGTTTGGCTGGAAGAGATCTACAACGACAAGTTAAGAGGGTATGTGGTAGGCAATTAGTTTAGTCTAACGGTTTGAGATTGAAAACAGGAAATTAAATTAGCAAAACGTGCTTGTCGCTTTGCACTGCTTTTGAAGAGGAGGAATAGGTTTGATTTAGACTTGCTAATGATCTAACCTAGTCGGTAACACAGTATGGTACACATATTATAACCGATTTGACACTTGTTGCAATAATAAACGGAAATATTACAGCTTAAATAGTTCTCAAAAGCACATTTCAGTCGATGAGCTCCATGTAATGTTGCTCAAGAAGTAATTTTTGAAGATGAATCTTTACTGTAGCATTTGATTTTAAAAAACTGTTCTAACAATCCCCGTTTTTACATACTTCTTCGAAGCATATGTGTTCTTGCGATGGACATTATTTAATCGATATCTCCTCACTTCTACTCTCTAGAAGTAAGGGCTCTGGCTCATGTTCAATACTATCTTGTGTGATTTCGTTTATCAATTGCTTAATGTTATGTCCACCTCCGTCCTATTTGCTGCAACTGGATGCATTTCATGATACGTGGTTCGTAGATCCTCACTTTGCGGCTAAATATTATAGCATCATCCCAAATGTGGCGAAGCTTCCTGTAATCCAAAGCATCGTCCTTCAATACGTTTGGTTCGGCAGTAGATACATCGTGTGTTTGTACGATGTGATATGAATGATTCGATTATTTGATCGTAACTAGAAGAGATTCGTTAGTGACGAATGTTATTTGGAGGAGAGGATTAAACGAATAGTTTATAATAAGCTGTTTATTGCAGGTCCATGATGTACTTTTGTTTATCAGTACTCGTTGTTTATCAGTAATAAAGGAAAAGTAACATAATTTCAAGGTATTTAGTTGTGATTTAAACGACAGGGAATATCTCTTATGCCTGTTTACGTCAAATCCTCAAAACAGTCGGTTCAAAATGACCCACACATAAAGCTGTGTTTATCTTCCACAGGGAGATTCCGCTCTGAAACACCAAAAAGTCTGGTAAAGTCAGGACTGGATCAGCCCTAAACGGCTTCAATACGTGGGCGCTGCGTTGGCTAAAAGCAAAACATAAACAATCAATCCAATCGTGGAAAGTCCGTGTGTCATACGTTAGGTAGCAAAACAGTCAGTTTGTCACGGTAAGCGCT
This sequence comes from Anopheles christyi, assembly GCA_000349165.1. NCBI lineage: Eukaryota > Metazoa > Arthropoda > Insecta > Diptera > Culicidae > Anopheles > Anopheles christyi. The sequence goes on along the minus strand of KB677635.1, from coordinate 11,809 downwards.
ATCCTGATGCTTTGGTGTGTGGGACGTTACACCCGTAACGATGCTGGGAAATACCATTACCATAATGATGAACGACAACAGAGTTTGGCAGCCGGAAGGCGTTGTAGCTTCTTTTTGGTCAAGCAAAACGATCAAACAACCTTTCCGTTTGCTTTTTGCAACTGCAGGATTTGCCAGACTAGACATCATCGGGTTCAAGTGGTCCATTCTATGCTCCCGAATTTGAAACTCGAAAGAACACCCGATACCAATAATTCTGGCTCATTTGACGCCTCACGTGCAAAAGATTTTGTACCTTTTGTATAACGCCTTCCCGATCGGTTCGTCGGGGGAAAGTACCTTACCAGCTAGTTGTGTGAGGTTTTGTTTAAACAGATGTGTCTGGCAATGGAATTTCCATGATGGTCTGTTAGCAAAGATTGACTTTCTTTATATGTTCCAAACGAAGATGCGTCTGTTATCCAAAGCGTAGACTTGCCGGTGACGACCATGACTACATACAGGCCATTGATGGTTGCTAATAGGTGCAGAAGTTGTTTGCGATAAGACAAAAAATGATGATGGCGGAAAAGGTGACCAAATTAATCCATATACGACTACCTTATTCGGTTCGCTCTGATAAGGTGCGTTTGTCGGCATTTGGAACATGAAACGCAGTACCGCCCTGTTTCATCGAAGCCGCAATCTTTCGGGACCACCCGACATCGGCCGATGTGAACAATGATATCATTGGTTGCGTGCTATTAGTTGTCACAGAAAGCAACGAGAAACATTTGGTTGATCAGTTTACCAATGTTTTGTAATTGCTAGCATTTTCTGACGATGAATCATGCTAGAGAACATTTTCTAAAACGCGTGGATAACATCGTTTCGCTATACACGTCGTTTTTGTGCTTAAAAAAGTACATCTTTGTCATAGTATCATAATCAGAAGCAACAGCAGCATCCATCGCGACTCAGAATGAATAAAAGGATACGATACAGCCGAAAAAAGTCACTCCAGCCAATTTGTGGGTGGGTCGTAAATCGACTCTCTGGCCTACAAATGGCGGTACGTCTGTCCGGATATATAGCAGCAAAATTTGTACAGTGCCATGGTGAACATAAAGAGATCCTATATGTTCGAAATAGAAGCAGCAGCAGCCGAAGAAGCCTTCAGAGGAAGCAGCAGTTTGCTCTTCATCGTCGTTCGTTTGGTCGTGCGAGTTTTTATAGCTTTATTAATTAATGGCCAAGGAGCAAGGGAATGGCATCGATGGCGGAATGGCACTATACATGTGAGATGTGGCTGAGATATGAGCGGACAGGCATACTGCCGCACCATCACCACCAACGGCACGAGAGGGATACTAATTATGTTGACAAAACCGACGACCCAGGTTTCAGCATTCCTTCTGGGCAACGAAGCGAGTGTCAGTATGTAGAGTTTTTGTGTCATTTTATGGTGATTGCAATTGCAGCGTGACGTGCGTATCCCCGGTGCGTAGAAGGATGGGCATGTGGAAGAAAACGAAATTAAGCGACGAAACGGGAAGCAATTGGGAAAAAAGGAATTCAATAAAAAGCAGCATCCTTGCGAGAGTGGTGGAAAGGAGATAAAAACATAACATGAGCGGCACGCAAAGGCAAACAATTCGCAATGTTACTGTCAACAAGCGGAGGAACAATGTCCAGGGAAACGTCGTGTGCAAGGACAATCGAATTGGATGATGGCAAAGCAAAGGGATTGAGGGGTAGTGGTGGGAAGGGGAGTAGGGGAAAGAAGGGAATGGAACAGAAGGCAAACATCAGCAGCACCAGCAGCATAGTCGGCAGCAGCAGAAGCACGCAGGAGCAGTACCGGAGAGCTCGAATCGTGTAGAAACGTTATCCCTTTACACGGGATGAAGGGAGAGCGAGCATGGTTCACCAACCCGTAAAGGGATGGAGGGTGGAAAAACAAACCCCCGTTACTAGCTCTAGTCCCTATTGTGTTTATAAGGATAGGAAAAGGGTCTCGCTTGTTCTGAAGCGTGATAAAACGAGAAAACATGCTTTCATAGGGAGAATGTCTCGCTTGCTCAAACGGCAAAATATGGCCGGCCGTAGAGATGCGCACACTCACAAAGCAGCCAATCCGGATTTAAGCTCAATTTGAGTGTGGTAGAAGTAGGCGGGTGTTATACCTAACCAGAACAAATGAGCGAAAGAGACAGTACCAAGGGTTGCGCTGCTGGAAACGATAAGCACAAGCGAGAAGCACTTAATTTCTCTCGAATTTGGAAATCGCTCATTCGCTCTCTCTCTCTCGTTCGCTGCATAGCCAGGGGTGGCTTTCTACGGGAAGTTTCGTTCATGTGGAAGTTTAGTAGCAATTCATTTTGTACCGAAAACTTGTTGTCTAAACATCTAGCTCCACGAGGCAGGGTGTTTTTGTGTTCTCTCCACACGCGTTCCACCGTGCCGTACTGCCTGTGTGTGAATGTGGTGTGCGTGGGTGGGTGTGTATCTGTATGGAAGCTCGTGATGTGACTTTCTACCTGCTCCCGAAATAGCCTACTGAGTGTATTGTGTGTAGGAGTAAATAAATAAAAAGAGCAGAACGAGTCGGAGAGATAGAGAGCGCTAAAAGGATCAGGATAGGAAAGGAAGGATAACGCAGAAGACAGGACCTGTCGGGGTCAAAAGGATAACCACCGTGCGGTTGTCAGATCGGTAGTTCAGTTAAGCGATAGCAGCGGAACAGTGAACACACAGTGCTTCCGTGCTCCCAACCAAACAGTGCACTCTTCTGATCAAAGCTCATCGTGTACGGTGCAACATAAAGAGACAGTTCTGTGACACAAAAGACATCGTGGTGAAGTTAGTGAAGACACAAACATTGAACAACAGTGGCAAACGAAAAGAAAGAATAGAAGCGTGAAGCAAGACTCAACAACAATCGCGTTGAATGCGACAGTGCAGTAATATTGACGCGAAGAGTTAAAAGAAGCTGCGTTTAGTTTGCTAGCGACCATAACGCACACAACAGTGTCCACCGTCGTGTAAAATGTCTGTAAAATCGATCCCATCATCAGCAGCATCGTCAGCGTCGTCTTCGTTGTCGTCGTGCAGTGAGATAAGCATCGAGGAACTGCACGCCCGTTCATCACCAGGTACGTTTGTGTGATTGGTAACTGAACTTTTTTTTTGTGGTGAAATAATTCAAAAATTGAACCGAATTAATCGTGAATAACTTCCCCGGGTACACAATCCGGTTTGTGATTTGAACTGCCCTACTCGGGTTCACTGGTGTAGAGTGATAAGAACGTACAAATAAAAGCGCATAGCAGAACGGTTTTGTTAATGGTTTTGGTGTATTCTCTCGTTTCTTTTCACGATTAGATTTTTCCTCCGAATTCACACTAGCCAACATTAAGCAGGAGCCGCGTGCCGGCACCGTGTCCCCGATTCTGACACCACCACACACACCTACCGAGGACAGTATTGGTGGGCTGAACGGATCGCAAACGATCATCAGAACGTCGCCACCACCACACCACCATCATCCGTCGGCCTACCACCAGCATCAGCTCTCGACACCAGCGCGACACATTACGTTGAACCACTATCATCCGTATCAGTACGAGATGGAGCGTTCACGGGCGGTCGCCATGCGTCAACAGCAGCAACAGCAACAACAGTTTCTTCAACAGCAGCTTCCGGCCGGTCAGGATATGGTGGGAGCTTTCGTGCCGCAACAAACCCCGCAAACAATCGTGACCGCACCCTCCACTAACTCGATCGAGGCCGCATTCCTATACCAGCAACAACAGCAGCAGCACCATCATCATCATCAGCAGCAGCAGCAGCAGCAGCAGCAGCAGCAACAACAACAACAACAACATCAACAACATCAGCAGCAACAGCGTTTGTGGCAGCAACATCTCCAGCAAACCGGTTATCATCCAGCGGCAGCAGCAGCGGCTGCAGCGGCCGCTGCAACCCTGCCCGGCGCCTATGCTCATCCGCATGCTGCACTCATGCAGCACTGGATTCGCAATGCCGCCCTTTACCAGCAGCGTTTGCATCCGCATGCACACGCCCACCCGCATGCACCGGCTGTCGGGCACCATAGTCACCATCCGTACCCAATGCTAGCTGGAGGACGTCCCGGTTTGAAGCTACCCGGGCATCATCATGGTGGACCGGGAGGTGGTGGAAGCTCCCGTCCCAAGAAACAGTTCATATGCAAGTACTGCAACAGACAGTTTACCAAGTCGTACAACCTGCTCATCCACGAGCGCACGCACACGGACGAGCGTCCGTACTCGTGCGATATTTGTGGTAAGGCATTCCGGAGACAGGACCATCTGCGCGACCATCGGTATATCCACTCAAAGGAGAAACCGTTCAAGTGCTCAGATTGTGGTAAAGGTTTCTGCCAATCGCGTACCCTTGCCGTACACAAGGTGACCCACCTGGAGGAAGCGCCCCACAAGTGCACGATCTGCAATCGTACGTTTAACCAGCGAGCGAACCTGAAGACGCACATGCAAAGCCATAGCCAACCGCAGGGCACCGCAGGTCTTCCGCTGGGCGGATCAATCGAACCCGTGCTGAATGGTCCCGCGTTGGACCTGTCACAAAAGTCATCCTCTTCCTCGACCGAAGAGAAGGACATCATCGTGGATGAAGACTTTGATGACGAGGAGGAAGAGATCGAAGAGGAGGAAGATGTGGAGGAGGGTGAGATGGAGGGAGAAGAGGAGGAACATCTTGATTTGGAAGGTGACGGAGATGGAATGGGTGTGGATGTAAGACAGATGCTGTTGCTAGAACATGCCAACAGCACAGCATCGAATTTGCATACACCCAGGCGTAACCTAACGACAACTGCGACCGCGACGAGTGCGTCCGCAGGGCCAACGACGGTAACCCCAAAGCGATCGCTCGGTTTCTCCATAGACGAGATCATGCAGCGATAGAGTGACGGGTGGGGGAGGCATAAAGAGGCTAACGAATTTTAGAGAGAGGAAGAGTGAGAGGGGGAGAGGTGTTTATGTTCCTTACCGTCGTAGTCCCCGTGCGCAAAACTTAGGTTATGTTAAGGGTTTTATTAGAAGTCGCAAGCAGAAACTGATACCGAAGTCCGAGGATGATTTCTCGGTTTTGTTGCACGATATTAACGCATACCATAGCCATACAGTTAAACCAAACGTAACCCCACAGAGCGTACGTAAAGGTATGCTGAAGTTAAGGCACAGTTAATTGAACTCGAAAGTACACACAGGGAAAGGAACGGATGAAACATGTATATACAACCAAAGAGACGGAAAAGATGATGATCGATAGGGGAAGGCCGATGACGATCAGAGTAAGGAAGAGAGCAAGAAAGAGAGGGAGAGATAGGCAGGGAGCATAGGGCGAGCTAAAGGAACCTTTCCAATGCAATCCAATTCAGTTCCAGTTCCCAGGGTGTATGCAACAGTTAAAGCAATTTAACAGGTTTAAGCAGCACAGACAGGCCGGAATGGGGCAGAGAGAAACAAAAAGGGAAGGTACCTATTATTTTACAATCGATAGTACACACATGGCTGCATTGTGTGTGCCTCTTGTACGGTGCAGCAGTTTTTGCGTTTCCCCATTTTGCCGGCAATCTGGGACAATGTTTTCAAAGACTGATATTTGTTTTTATTACTTACTAATTATTGCTGAGACCTAGGATATTCTTTCGAGAAGCGGAGCTGCAGAAGGGCAATAATAGTATGCTAGGATAGTGTCTCACTACTGTACCCGTCGCATTGTAGCTGAATCCCATTTGGACAAATTTATTGATGTGGTGCAGGTACCAAAGTGTGACCCGATCCCGATGCCACTGTCGATAATATTACTCGGGCGGGCGTGAAGGAAGCGTTAGGCCAAAGCCAAACAATCGATTAGCATTAGGGCATAATTGGTGGACACGCATGTCGTTGCGTTAAACCGTACAAAAGTATTCTTTTTTTTTACTGATCTCATACTGAGCCGGGCTATCCTCGGGGAATTGTCCCGTCGATAAGGGTTTGTGCATGACGCCACCTTTCGAGAGCTAGATAGACGGGAGAACGATAACTGAAGTCCCTAAAAGAAAGGACAGAAATTGAGTTGGGATTTGCTGCATTCATGCACATATAAAACTAGGAGTGGTCCTTATGAGAAGAAATATGTGGAACCATTATTCTGTAAATAGTTAGTACAATTCAATGTATATTATGTTATTACTATTCTGTAGATGTTTAAGAATTACCAGTAGAGCACGAACTAAGTAAGATACGTAAATTATTACTGCGACCGATCCAAATAATAAATAGAAAACTTTAGCGATAATGTTACAATACTTCGCAAACTATAATGCACTGCAGTTGTTTTTCTGTACTTCTAAGAATTGGGGAATTAGTTGATGACACCGAAATTGGATTTACGAAAATACGAATAAGGGTAAGAAGGAGTAGATACTATGCTGATTTCAACCTTGTATCAAATTATTAATTGCGTGTTTTTGGCCTGCTGATGGATTGTAGCCAAAAGATTTTGAAAAGATTACATAATGTTTTGACAGTTTACTAAGGTTGCATCTCAAATACGATGTTAGATTTTTTAAATTAAGGATTGTACTGTTGATATTAAGTAAATCTAAAATCCACCAGATGTCGGAAAAGTGCGGGAAATATGCCCAATAGCTTTTGAGAACAGCATCCCAATTCGTTTATTTACGTAACATGGGAAAGCTTTAAGCTACAAGAGCTTTGGCAATAATTGAAAGCGCAATATCCTGTCATCGCAGGAGAAAAATACATCAACATAACCAACTCCCATCTCACAAGATAAAAGCGTTGCCATATGAGATGAAGGTTGGCAGTGTAAATATTGCAATTTACAGCATCTTCGTACTCAATCCGGTTGCGCCGTTGTTTGACAGAAAGTGGTGCGAGAACGGTAATTACTGCACCCGGCAAATAGTAGCCAGATGGCTCGTTGCAAGTTTGCATGAGGTTGGCCTCAAGTATTGCAATGTTGATTATAGATGCAAAACTGTAACGACCTCGCCTGTACAGTTTGTTATGGCATTTGTTCGACTCTTGTTGTAGTGTGGTAATTCTGCTACAGGAACGCGGGCACGATGAATGGTGTCGACAGGGCTGATAAGAGCTGATTGAATGTGGATGGGCCAACGATGGGCCGCGGCATCGTTCAAGGGGTTGATACGACGGATGGGGCACGGTGGCATAAAATTGTTGACAGAACCTCGACGGACAGTAGCCGATCTAGGCAGCTTAGCCCATGCTGATACTCACCCTACAGGCAGGCATTGCAGAATGTGTTGAGGAAATGGTAGTCAATGTGTGGAAACTGCGAATGCTCACGCGGAAGTGATAACCCCCCAACAAAACGGTTTCTTTCTGCTCTTCTTTTTGGCGGTGTTGATGGGTTTAGTTTGCGAGTGCGATGAAGTATGATAGTCTGTAGCTGAGACCACAGGCCTAAATTGCGTAAACTCGCGGAGGACGCTGCTAGTGTTGAAGCGTGTGTATATTGCGACGCTTTTAGAGATTTGTTGTTTCTTTTGGATGGTACAAGTTGCATCCATGTCAGTTGATTGCGTTGACCCCTTGCAATCACTATCTGACGCTGGTAGTGACGATGATGATGTTGATGATGATGATGCCTTCAAATGCGAGGGGTTTAGTGCTTCATTAACATGATAACTGATTGTGATTCAGTGGTTGTTTTGTGTTCAGTAGCATTAATTATTCGCATTATTTCAATTGGAATCAATTGTTAAAACATATAAGAGACGTAAAATAACTATTTCAAAACTAAGCTAACGATGATTCCCCGTCTTTTGGGATCATATTTTCAACGGCTAGCAAAACTTTCCTTCTTTTTATTATCCTACTCCAATTGTTCTGTCGTTCTATCAGGCTACCTGATTAGAAAGGAAGTCGAGTGGCACTGGAGGGTTTTAAAATTTTAATTACATGTTTCAATCCAGAGGATTAGCTCGAGCTGCGCTGACAGTTGCCGTTCATCATCTGTTAGTTTTTCGGGGGTAGAGTCTGGGAATTAGAGGTTTCGTTTTAATGGTCATAAAAAAAACAAAAACCGTATCCAAGGGTCACCCAGAGAAATTGGACGTGCTTATTACGCCGCGTGACAGAGATCTCGTGGATCCGGTTGGCATGTATTGATTTTAATAATTTTCCCACTCTAAATCCGGTCCCGATCGTTGGAACCCAATTGGCAGCCACGGAAGTGAGATCGGAACGGAAAAACAGTGATTCGTTGAAAATCAGGTAGTTTTGAGGGTCTTGATTTTGTTGGTCGGTTCCGGTGATGTCGATCAGAAACCTATAATTTGGATGCGACTACCAGAGAGCTAAGATATGATTGCAATTATTTGTATCGAATCTATCCCCTGTAGGGAAAAGGGTCGATCGAGTGATCGGTTGGATGGGATTTGTTTTGTTTTTTCTTCTTCTAACGCTCAAGGTATACTTCCGGATTGGGATGTGCAGTTTCAAGAACTACTATAACAGATATGATAGATGGATCAAGCACCTGCTAATTGTTCCTCACTAGTTTCAGCTTGAATGTTATTTGTGCAACCATACAATCCAAACCCATCACGGCCGAGCACTTCAATTTCAATCACATTAATCACAATTGACCAGTGTATCTGGAAGGCGTTGCGAAATCCGTTTTCGTACGATCGAGCCACCATCGAGCTGGCCTGATTGATTTCTCAGAAATATTCAGCAAGCCAAAACGCACAATCTCGGATGCAACGGATCGAATTAAAGAGTCGGCGATTGAAATGCTTCAATCTTGTGTCTGTACTCTGATGCTAGACGCTATCAATCAAGTTCAAGGTAGAAGAGGAAGGAAGGAAGGAAGCTGTTTTTGATACAGGTGGAATGGATCTTGAAATACCAAAGCCTAATTCGTGTAACGCTTAAGAAAATGTATGCATTTTTCGAGGCCGGGACATAGGACCGAGGGGTGGTTGATCGCTTGCTCGAGTAGGCCCTAAATTCTAGCTAATTAAATTTATTATCCTCTTTTCGGGCGGTAACCGCAAGCATCACACCAGGCTCTGAACCAGAGTTGTACGTTGTGTGCACGTGGTTGGTTCGAGCGATTTTGCAAATAGCAATCTTTCACCGAACGGGAATTTCTTTCTGACATGATAACTATGATTCACATTTCTCGATGCAGTTTGCTCCACTGCTCGATCCAAACCGCATCTGCCAATTAATGATAATTTGAACGCGAGCATCCAGTAATCGGCAGTGATTATGCGATACGGAAATTGCTCACAGCATTTCACGGTGGAGAGTTTTTAACATTGATTGTGCATGCAAAAGTTCATTCAACATTTGCTTAGGATGCAGAGTGTTGTGTTTTGTTTTGAGCTTGGAGCGTAATTTTGCGATTAAATACAAAATTAATCTAAATTCTCTCTAAAACACGTTTACATGCAAATCGAGCGTGTCGTTGCAATATAATATCATTGATTAATGATATAATTTGAAACGAAATTCGTCCTGATCCTTACTGCTTAGCTGAGCTCACCACTTTGGATTCGACTTCCTTAGCCAATTTGAACAATCACGAGAGTTTTACAGTCGAAAAAGGGATTAAAACAGAATCAACGTACCACAGATCACTCTCGCTTTGACGTTCATCTTGATCATTGGCAGCGGTGTGCATTATCCTGTCAGGTGTGATCGAGCCCCAGTGCTAGCAGGAAATCGTGATCTTACAAAACAAAACAAAACTGTAAACGTCCGGATTCCAATGTTAGTGTGCAGAAAATTAGACTCTGATTTGCTTGAACATGGTTGAGGGGCAGTTTATTGCACCCAATCGCCGCAATCGAACCACACTCGCTCGGACAGTTTGCCAATTTGCCTTAATTACGCGATTAGTAACGGTGGGAAAGTTGTGTAGCTTTGGACCCACCAGAATTCACCAGAAAACCTTCCAAAACTACGTTCTGAAACATTTTCCTCTCACTTTTTGTACTCCATAAATTCGCCATCCTGATGCAGAATGGTCCTCGAGGGTTGGGTTCTGTGAAAGTTTTCGATTCGCAACGCATTGGCGTGTTTGTTGAGCGGAGTTTTCTAGGAAATTGTTTATGGGCGAGTTTTAATTAACTTTTCTGACGTTGAGAAAACCCTTTTCTCTGACTGTCAGTGGGGTTAAGTTTGGTGCACCGATCTTAAAATCTTAAAAAAAAAAATAGCTGGAAATGCGTCGATGGCCCGTGCTGAAAAGAGTGGTAAGTTATCTTTTTTAGTAGTTTTTGCTAATCTGTTGCTCTAAAAGTAGCACAATCGAAATCGTATATTTAAGGTTGGGTTGGCAACGCGACTGTATTGTTTAATTGGAAGAAATGCAAACGAAATCTATGGCTCGCCGATCGGGAGTGGAATGTGGATAGTGGTGAGACTGGGTAAAGTAGGTTAGTTTGATAAAGGATGATCAGCAGCAGAAGTTTAATGAATTATGATTTGGCAGACACAGTGGGACGGACGTCGAGTCAGTGCCGGCGTCAAAAAGCCTGGAGCGATTTGATTAGTTTTAATTATGGGGTTTGTGGATAGGGAAGGAATGTACGATTAGTGTGAAGATTTACTGTTTTTTTAAAATAAAAACTTGATGAGATATATATTTTTATTTAGCTTTGTAAAATAGTTACCGCAGTCGAAAAAAACCGCGTTAAAATGTTTTTATGTAAATTTTCACATTGAGGTAAATACCATCCCTCAACCCTCATTACCCTCGACAAGTAGTTCCATACAATCACCAGCGTGACTTACTACGTACAATTCAATATACACTCCCAAATAGAGGTAATCAGTCGATCAGACCGTGCCACATTCCAACGAGCTTGTCTGACATGTAATCGGCTGTTTCCCACCGAAAATCCAATAACATTATCCCATCTCGCACTAAACCAAAGCATGAAGGCACGGTATAAAGGCATATTTGCGGTCACCTTTCATCGGCATACCAGGACCACGGAGTCTAACGCCCAACGCAAGCAAAAAGCATAAATTCCCACGCCCGTGTTTTCAACGGTGGACAGCGGACAGGAAAATGAAAGACGCATTGCTTACTAGCCAATGAATATGATTTCCATATTGAAGCTCAGGACTGGACGGATGTGGACTCCCAGAGTAGCGAAGAAGTCAATCAGAGTGGAGCATCGTACAACGTATCATTATCGGGGCGCAGTCGAACAAAAAGATAAAAACAAAGACTCCGGTGCCTGTTGGCCGCGCAAAACTGCGGGCAGGTTTTGTGGCTTTGGTCGGTGCAGCTTCTGCATGATTACGCCTCCGATATCTTACGCTGTTGAGGAATTCGACCTCTGCCGTAGCGAGCAGGACTCGCGGCCGATAATACGACCGACAAATCTGGATGAAGGGTACTCGCGATGAAAAATGACCAGTTCAGCGGTTCTCGAGATTTCCTGCTAAAGACAGGAGGAGAAGGTAAAAAAGGTAAAACACGTCGACTATATGGGAAAAAAGGTAGATGCTTGATTTCTAACTCCTGCTCCAAAACAAAACCCAACCCACTCTTTGCATCCAGCGGGCCTTCCTTTAGTGTGTGTGTGTGTGTGTGTGTAAGGTTTTGTTTTTGATAATTTCCGAATTCTAAAAATGACCCAAAAAATTAACACTAATTAAAGGTTACGGGTGACTCTTGGGTCGAGCAGCCTTCAAAGCGTCTAGTTCGAGGTAGAAGCGAGGCACAACCCACGTACGCCCATTACGAATTCCAGATCGCTCGGTCA
>KB677624.1:0-18547 GCA_000349165.1 Anopheles christyi | reverse complement strand
GCTTCCCCGGTTTGGTTGGGGCTCGTTTCTAACAAGATTTAACATAACACAACAACGGATTTTCACAGATATTGGAAGTAAAACAAAAACACATAGATTCCAGATCACTTCTTGCCCTACTGTCTTGCAACATGTTCCACTCCACTGTGTAACTCCTCTAATATAAGTCCATATGTGTGTGTGTGTGTGTGTGTGTTTAAAGTGTAATAAAAACTTTGGCCTCAAAGAAGCTTCAACCCAAAGTGGTTCGGGTTGAAGATCGGGTTTTAACTATTGCGCTAATATTGGGTATTGCTACTCGTATATCCTAAACTCCCTAACACAGTGGCGGGATGCTGGCACGACATTGTGCAAAACAAAAGTTCTCTCCCCGTTCCCTCCTCCAAAAAGGTGTAACAAGTGGGTGGCAGAGGTAAAAACGAAAAACTTAACTCACACCCAGTTTGGCTCAGCAGCCATCGTGAAGCTTAACACACTATTTCTTCGTCCCGTTTTCATTTCGTTTACGATGCATGCGTTTTACAATCGATGTTTCAATTTTTATTACGTCTTTACAACCTGTACCCAACTGTTTCGATCCATCTAGGTACGGAGCGTTAGGTTAGCGGGTGAATATGTCGCTTAGCAGTATTATCGCTAGGTGAGTTTCGCTTCGTAAGCGTACCATTGTTTCTTACATGACTAAAACAACTAAAAAAACAAACAAACAAACACACAGACAGAAAAGAGTACAACAGACTTTTTCGCATTTCCTGTTTTTCCCTCGTCTATTTTAGATCCCTTTTCATTGACCGATCTTTCTGTTCGGTTTCGTTTTGACACACGATCATCACACACCCGCTAGGAACGTAGGCCGATAATTGAGAGGGGTTGGAATTTGAATAGTTGACCCTGCACAACTCATATCACTCGGGTACATTCGCACTCACTCACGCTCATGCTTACAATTCGCACACGTCCTGTTTCTTTTTTAAGAAAAAAAAACGGAATTCAAATACCTTACAGCCTAATATCCCTCCCGGTTATAATGTCCCATTTAGTCTTGGTGCTTACAAGCGACACGAGGATCCGACTATCTCTATTCAACTATGTACAGTGTTCGGCTTCGGTCGAAGCGTGACGAGGAGCCGACTCTGGGAGCACCACGCTGCTGCTGCTGATAGTGGTGGTGGTGGTGGTGGTTGTGGTGCTGATACTGGACCGGTTCACCCACAGGGACAGCCGCCATCGCGTACCGATTTACGGCGTGCAGCCGGCCATGCCGTTCCTGCAGCTCCGTCCTTCGCCGGTATGCCGCCAGTCGCTAGGAACGATAGAATCCATTCCGTGCACCCGTATCCGTCTGGCCGAGCGCATTCGGCACCTCCGGAATGCCACCGTGAACGTCCTCTTCCGACGTTTTGTGGATGCAGTCCCGCACCGCCTGCAGCACTATACCAACCCGTCGATCGAGCGCCGTCAGATGCGGTTCCCACAGGACCGGTGCGATCGGATCGACGGCCATCGATTCACGCATTGCCTCCGACAGGGGTTTCGGGCCGTTGTGGAAGCGCAGCAGCGTCTGGAGCGTAGACGCCCGTATCAGGCAGCACTGCAGTACCGGCGCTAGTATGGACAGCTCGTCGTGGAATGGCTTCCCGAACCCGCGCCCATGGTCGAGATGGATCGGGAACGTGTCGTTGCCGAAGATCTTGAACGTTTCGTAATGGTGCCGGTCCATGTTGCCGGTCAGGAAGTCAAACACGGACATGTCCATCAGGTCGAGTAGCCGGCGACCCTCGTCGTACGGCGGTATGTCGCGCACCATCGTGCAGTAGTCCGAGTCCGTTTCCCACTGTGCCTTTCGGCGCTTGTGGTACGAACGGCGCCATGGATGCCGCCACACCTTGCGCTGCGTATCGTCCTGCGTCGGCAGGAACGCCGCAAACGAACCCTCGAGCGTGTCCGGATTGCCGCAGATTGCGTGCGACGTGTCACAGTAGTACGAACACTTGCCGTGGAAGCACAGATTGCTGGATGGTGACACGAAGAATGTTTTTAGCAGCACCTCATCACCGACCTGGTAGATCTCGGTGGTGATGTTAAGGATGCGCCCGGTTACGGGCATCGCGCGCCGAAAACCGAGCAACCGGTCCAGATGGAAGGCCGCAATCTCGGCCGTGTGTCGCTCGTAGTCGGTAAAGTAGAAATGGTTCGGCAGGGTTTGTTGTTCGCGCGGGAAGCGCATCGGCTTGAACAGTGCGTGCACCTCGTTCGGGTAGTCGATGATCAACTTCAGCTGGGTGCCACCCTCCTTCTGCACCACGTGCTGTATCGGCAGCCGAATCATGTCGTCGATGACCGCGTTCACAAGCGTATCGTCACGGCGGTACAGCTCCCGTTTGGAGATGCGCAGCTGGAACCGTTCCAGGTTGGAAGCGTTCGGTCCGGGCCGCAGGTCCAGCAGCTCGCCGAGCGTTGGATTGGCCTCGTCATCGTCGAGGGGTTCGTCCGTGTACGCTTCCTCTCGCACGATGATCCGCTCGAATGGTTGCGGGGCACGGTGTTTGCTGGACCGGGGTGCCACCACTAGAGCGGTCAGATCCTTGAACCGATCGTGCGGTGGCGGTACGGTGGTTGTCATTGCCGACTTGCCCGGATAGCCTGGACCAGACGTGTCGGTATGGCCACGGTGCTGGGCCTGCGCATTTGTTGTCAGATACTCCTTCGAACCGGACGCATTGCTTTTGGCGAGATATTTCCGATGGAACTCGTTGTAGATGCCGCTACGATCCTGCTGGTTGGCGTACCGGATGCGGGCGTGCGAAGGGATAAACTCACCCCTCGATACGCCGAGATCCATCTGCAGGTCGACCACGAGCAGCAGGGTGAAGAGGACGAGCAGGGCACCGAATCCGAGCGCGAGCCGCTCGCGCAGCTTCTTCGACCGGATCCAGTACATGATGCTTCGCTGGGTGGATGGTTGTGTCGATCCGTTCGCCACGGTTACTGTTCACCGAGTGACCACTGCCGCACAATTGGGAAAGATGCTAACCAGCGACACCGTTGCTGCACATACACACCGAGCCAAAATCAAAACAATGTTGCAATGTTACTTTTAGCACCTTCTGCCTGCTTGGATCCCAACTTCCCAACAACACACCACTGACACGGTACGCTTACGCTGGCAGGAGAAAAAAAACCCTCCAGACACCTTTCCGGAATGGTCTTGAAACACACACACACACACACTCACACACACGGGGCACTAAATAATAAATAATAACAACACAAGGTTCAAACACACGAACGGGGTGTTTTTGCTTCTTCACCGTTTCACCTTCACCGAACGCCGTGTCGTACTGCAGCAGCACCCTGAACTACTCGCCAGCCGTGCCGCTTATCACCTTGGTCAGTTTGCAGTAGTTTGCTCACACAACAGCACAAAAAAAAGAGCACCCTCTCCAACCCTAAACAGTGACTCCACTGGATGTAGAACGATCACGGGTCCGCGAGATCATCGCACTCAATCGTCGATCTGAACTGATCCGATCGCAGCTTATCGCGATAATGGTTGGGGCACTCTGGTGTGAATGGCATCGGCAACGTCCGATCAATCTGTGTCGCTGCACTGTCGCTAACGAAACCATCGTCAAACGGAAGCCCCTGGTTGACCACCGGTCGCCACTGCTGCTGTCGGCTGTTTACACTCGTCGCGGTGTTGAATGCTTTTTGTAACAGTCAGCAGTTTATGCCCAGCCAAGGTTTGGCTGTACTCGGTGCCACATTGGTGCCGCACGCTCGTGTGCCAGAGCTTTTCGGAACCCTCGCCGAGAAAAGGGGTAAGCTTGGTGCGTTGTTACTTTTGGATGTCCCGTCGATCGCCGAAAACACTCTCTCACACACACACTCACGCTGGTGAGAATTAAATTATAATTCGCACAAATGGACAACGCTCACAGCACGCGAGAACGCGATCCGTCGTTGCCGCACACGATGCGCAAAAACCGCTGCGCACATCCCTTCCGTCACGTTGTAACGGGGGTTGGGTGGGAGGGATGCTGACGATGAAGATGATAAGAATATTTGTGTATGTTTGCGTAAGGCTTCACGAGGGCAGGTTTCACTCAAACTAAACGAACTCGCACGTTCGATTGGAAGCTTATTGGATGGGCACGATTTACATAACACTTCTCCACAGCTCGTCCACCCAGACAGATTCGCCGGCTCGCGGTAGATCGTTTCGACGTTGTACACTCGCGACGTATTTCGGGCGAAACACGACCCAACACTGGTTGCTGCGCTGTTCGCTGATCGCGGCGACGCATTAACTATCGCGCCGGCTGCAACCCTTTCCCAATGGTGCTGCGTGATGACGTCCGACACGCTGCCGCTCTGGATATATTGTGGGCCACGGTAGGGCTCTCGCGATTGGGGTAACCTGTTGTTCGTCTCTCGCTCTCACGAGAAGATGGCTCCCCACAGCTGATGGGAAGTGTACTCGGAAGCTAAGCCACTTGGCCGCGCGTTCTCTCTTTCACTCTCTATCTCTCCCTCTCTCTCTCTCTCTCTCTCTGATTGAGGGAGATCTGGAACTTGGGGGTTGATGGGGAATCTTTTGGGGTAGTGTTTCGTCGGGATGCGCTCTGACGATTGCGTTACTTTACGAACAGTTGGCACGTTTGGGGGATAATGTAGCCGTCGATGATGATGATGATGATGATGAAGAAGCTGTTGATGGTCACGGTGTAGCGGTGTGTATCGATGTTCGGTATTATAGCTTCAAAGATGGAGTTGATTGGTGGGTTTGTTCTTCTGCTCGACCGTCAGACGAACAGGTGCCCAGAAATGCGTTAGCGTTTGTGGACACTTTTGAGAGAGATTTTCTCCAGAAGTTCGTGACGAGATGACCGCGGGGAAGAAATCTTCGCCAGTAAGCGATCACTACCAGGAGCACCTCATATACGTAGACGTTTGTGTGTGGACATCTCTGCAATTAGAATGTAAGAAGAAAACAACGAAAATTATTACACGATTCTCACAGCTGCAAGAAAATGGTACACAGCAGAGTGTAAAAACAATACGAGAAAAATTGAATTTAATATGTTTTCGTAATGCTTCATGTGCACGTGCTGCTTGTTTCGACCCGCTTTTGCTTTATTTTCCATAGGCACTTGTAGATGAGTGTTGGTTGTTGTTTTTTTTACCACACCTTTGTTTGCCTTTTGTTGTTTTTTTCTTTTTGGTTTTGGTACGGGCTGACGATCGGAGGTGGGAGAAATTATGATTACAAGAACAAGGCCACTTGAAGCATGCGTGCATGATGATCACTTTGCTGATCGTATCGATAGGCACACGGTGCGCTTGGTTAGCCGAAGTTCCCTTCCATACACGAGATCTGTGATGCGTTTGGTGGATAATTACTGTTTGACCCATTTATGCATATTTCTCCTGATTGGACTAACGATTCGCACACTTGTGTAGCAAGGTTCGCCGGTAACACGGGCTACCGTGAGCAAATATTTGTGCCCGTTTTTTAGTTTGTTAGTTTTTGCTCCCCTGGGGCGTTGGCGTAGGTTTAAGACCGTTCGTCAAGACTGTTTATCATCGTGCCAGTTACATCTGAAAGCATCCGTTTCGTTTGATTAGGGTTATTATGGCGGCGAATACTGCTGCAGCTGACCAATATCGGTAGTAGTTTCCCCACGCAGCAAGATGATTAGATTTAATTGGATGCACCAAAAGATGACCCAGTCACTTTGGATGTGTGTGTGTTTTGCAAAGGAAACTTACATCGAACTCGTATTGTTATGGTCGACCTAGGGGAGGCGAAATGTGAAAAATTCTCCACCAAAAACAAAAAGGAGGCCATTCTCTAGGCCCAATTTGGAAATGTAAAACTAGGCGAATGCGATCAGTGGACAAAAAAAAAGAACATTTGGATTAGCCCACTAGCACATCGGGAAGCATTTCAAATCTGAAATCCAGCTGAGCTGGGGAAGACGCTCGTACACCGCAGGAGATCTCTACCTACTTCCTCCGTAGGAGGTGATGCGATCGTGAATGAATACTGATCCACATAAATCATATTCAACGGTCAGCTTGCTGGCCATCGTTTGGGGCTACGCATGTCAGTCAGTTTCGCTCCACATAAGGGTAGCATATGGTGGAGGAACGTGTCGGGTTGTTCAAACGAATAAATGGGAAAAATCTTCCCTCGTGCCGATGACCCGACTAAGCTAGTGTGCAGCATTGCTGGTGGAGTTTTGCGTTCCCATCGGTGTATTCACGCCGTCATTCAAACTGTAACGGAAACAGGCGCTTGGATGAGGAAATGACCGGAAATGCACAAAACACTGAAGCGATGGCGGGGTAACGGACCTCCACACATCACCCTTTCAAGCCGATTGTTGATCAGTGGTGGTTTTGTAGCATTCCCCCCCCCCCCGTAAATGCCTGTCTCTAAATTGATTTTTGATAGCTTTTGGTCTCGGCGACTGTGCGCTCACTCACGTCCAAATTTCGGGGCAGTACGGTGTGACCGTTTTGTCACGTTGTTACTGTTTGCCTTTCTGGCTGCGAGCACACATAATCTGTAAAATTGAAACTAACGTTCACGCAGCAATTAAAGGAGAGGGGAGCATTTTTCTTACCCACACCACACTGTACCACCAATAAGGGAAGTTTGGAAAATTTGGGGAAATTTTTGCCAATTTAAGGCTGAATTTGAATGTTTAAATAAGCAGAAAGAGCGCAGCAATTAGCATTGTGTCTCTAGGCTATGGTTGAGCTTTTTTTTAATTTCCGCGTTTTTTATCGATACACCTGCCCCTCTGCTTTACCATCTACTTTCCCTCTTTTTCCCCTCGCCTTATCCTTATACTTATCTCATCGATGAACAAGACATTAATCCTAACCGAAAAGACGGTGCGGTAATTCTAGCAGCTAACGGACCGTTTCAGAAAGCTCACCGCGGGTCTCGCCGCGGTAAATAGCCGTTATGCCCAGTACAAGAAGAACCGCTAGCGCACTGTCGAACAACAAAAATGGAACGTTAATCCAAAGCGAGAAACAAAAATTAAGCATAATAAAAGAAAATGCTAAACGTTCTCCCGTTCAATTGCTGTTGTGCCACCTCGATCCTCGAGCACATGCACGGATTTTTTTTTGTATTTTGAACAATCGCATTCATTGCAAAGGTTTAAGCTTTCCTTCGCCGTGGCTGGTTGGGAAAATAAATGGATCAATTTCTGACGCGGGACAACATCAGACGCGAGATCAAGAGCATCACGTGGCGAGTCCAATGCTGCGCTACCGGTAAGCGATAATTAAACCGCCGTACGAGAGAATGTTTTTTTCTTGTTTTGTTCTTCTCACCGTAAGTCAATCAAAAGCGAAACTCACTTAAGCGAGAAAGATGTGGATCTACACAGATCAAAGATCAGAGGGTGGCCTGTTGCGCAACAGTGTTTGATGCAGTGAAGGTTGCTGGGAATGTGTACGGCCAAGGAAGAGAAGTAAGGAATAGTAAACTCCCAAACTTATCGACTCAGTCGCATCTTTATTGTAGGGGATGATTTTCGGGATCTAATAATGCGATACTGGAACTGTAACTGAGTCAAAGCTTACTTGGAATAGCGGTGGATCATCATTAACAGACGGTTGCTTGGAAACCGGAACCTTAAAGAGCTTTTGCAGTTCGGGTCCAAACGCTTTAGAGAGAAACAATCTCATTGTCTTACACTTAAATGTACACGTTTATGACGGTCGTGTATGTACCGTTTAGAGTTATTTTGCTTTGTCCAGTTTAGGCTTTGTTGCTATCATGATCTTCTGTTCTGGAAGTGCAGAAATCTCATTATTACAACGAAAATCTCGAATTTAACTAGATACTTGCACATAAATGAACCAAGATTCGTTAGAGCTTCATTACAATGCTCCTATAGACACGATGCAGTGGAGAAAGATCTTTAAAATACCTAGACTTAGGTATAAGGTAAAGGGTACATCTTTTAGGACTTCTAACACCTGGTCTTAAAAGCTAGTAAGCATTTTTGTGGCAACGTACACTTCAAACTCGGAAGTTTCAGAAACCCGATCTCCTTTCCATCCAATGGTATAATTGCACATGATCTCCATAAAACAAGCCTGCTGCTGGTGAGGCTTTAATTACCTTTGATGTATGGTATCCGGAACACTTTGCCAGGTTGTTCGTGGTTGTTGATCTCATTTCATTTTTTTTTTATCTTTTGGCAGCAGAGCATACAAGCGATCGATCGATACCTTCCACTGTGAGGCGATAATAAATCATTACCACAATCGATAAACCACCCAGAGAAAGGAGCACACTTGGAGATAGGAAAAAAAAAACTCTACCATAGAGGGTTGAGATTGTTTCAGTTCTTTCACTTCTTTAGCTATAGCGGTGAAGGTGCCTGCGGGATGGTGTAAACCTTCTAATTATTACATTCAAGCGCAACGATACTCACGATGCAGACAGCGAAGGTTCTTGACCATTTGGAACACTTTCAAACACGTGTGCCGAAAGGCACAAAATCGTGCCAGTACCGTTTGGCCTGATTTTTTGTGTTTCCCCCATCCATATCAGTGGTCCTATTCTTTACGATCATGTGTTGCTATGTATCGTATGGGATGGAGGTTTTTGTTCATTTGGAAACTAGAAATTCTGGACCGGAGCTTACAGTGAACTGGAATCTCGTTTGTGGGATTGGAAGATGCAAAGAATGGGCAGGGAAATAAAAACTGCCGCTGTAAGAGATCCTTCTGCATAACCTTCTTCACAGGTTTGTGGGTTAATTGGGTAGCATTTTCATTACAATTTATATGAACGTCGCTTACACGAATTGTTAAACAGGCTGGAAGTAAATAATAAGTGAAGAAGAAAAAAAAGAAGCCTAAACGTGATCATAAACATTGCCGACGGCTTCCGGTGAAGTGAATGTGTTAGCGGGAAGTTCGGGAAATGTTAACAAACCTCGAGATGATGCTTTACATGCACGGCACATTAGTGATTTACCACGCGTTTGACCTTTTGCTGTGCTGGTTAAGGAAAATGGGTAAAAAATTTAAAAGAATTGTTACAAAGTATTATACCGCTGAAGAAGATTCCCAGCATTACTCGTAGTAAAAAATAAGACTAACTCCCACATTGCTAGTGCACGATTGGACAATCGCATCTATTCCATAGCGTGCTGATAGCATCCCCATACACGACTCATCTTTGATGGTGAGCAAAGAGTGGAAAATTTGCTCAATTTGCTGCTGACAGGCGGTCCATCGCTAGAGGCGACTACGTGAAAGGCAGCGCGAGGCTGTTGTGTGAAAAAAAAACAACAACTGCACAATTGCATAAACGCGCTGCAATTGACCTCGGGTTAATGCTGATCGGTATTTGAACTCGTTTGAAGGGATTGCTGGCTTTTTGTTGTCGTTTCGTTGTTTGTAGATTTCGCTCGATAGAGTGTTGCTTGATAAGAGAGCGCAGCTCTTAAGACACCCTTTGCCTTGGGTTTGACGTTTGGTGAGGAAAGAGTTGGTCATAATGATTTTTGCTCAATAAAGTGACCAGTGATTCAGCGTTGTTTTGAAGAAACTAAAAGCTTTTTTTTTATCTGATGATCGTGAGTAATGCTAGCGATATATTATTAACCTCCCTGATATGAGTAGGAAATCCAATTAATGCCTGCGTTTCGTGATTTGCTGACACCAGATGAAGGAAATTTTCTGTAACGTTCATCATAAATATAGCTTAGCTTTCAGCGCCGGCTTGTTTCAGAGTTCCCCTACCGGTCTTATCTTGTACCGTTTTATTGCCTGTTTCCATTACGGTTCGCCCGAAAATGCTCACCTACCGTTTCGTCCATTAATTAGCAGGTGGTTAGTAATCGCAACCAGACGAGTCGAGTCAGAGATTTGGACGCTTAAGCTTCTTGATAAGACATAAATCAATCGGTAAAATACGCCCGAACGAGTACGAGCGAACAGCCTGGTCCGTTTCACGGCATACAGACGCAAATCAATGATCGCTTATCAATCATTACACTACGAATCGCAAACGAATAGACATGACCAAGCTTACCCTTGCGGCGAGATAAGACTTGGAAGCAAGCGGCCACGAACGTTTGCTAGCGAGATTACATTTGGGACGTTAGTGGTAGTAACTTTGATGTTTCCCAACCAATAATTGCTTGTAGTTGGTAGAATTTGCCGTGGCACTTAGGTGATAAAATTGAAGCAATTGTTAGTATAAGAAATCAAGACACGTAATTACAGAGGTTCTAACACCAAATGCCTCAAAAGGCAAAATAAATAAAATTCAAATCATAAAATTCCTAGAGACTCTTTTTGCCTCACTTCACTAGAACAGCGATACTTTGATGGTAACTTTGAATCATATTTTTTTCGGTCAATGAAACAGAAAAATAGAAGCCATGTGATTATTATCCATATATTTAGCAGCCTATTATCATTTTGATAACAAATACCTCGACAAGCAATTCAACATCCAAAACTGTCATACAACACAAGTGAACTATCTTGCATCACATTACAGTTGCCTGATATCTGACCTGCCCGCCGGCCCACTGCCGTGACGTACTGTGACGCTTTTATCTCCAAACAATCCAATGCCTTTCGTTGTTGCTTCACACCAGACTCAGCATTCTCTGGGCCATGATACAAATGCTTTCCCCCCTCCCCTAAAGAAACACACACAATTCATCTGACACAATATTTGCACAGCGTGGTTTTAATGGGACAATCTAGTCTACTTTTCATTTTCGAGTGTTTTCGACTAATCTTTAAGCTTCCCCGTAAAGCGAGCGAGGATGTGGCTGAAAAAAAAAAACGCTTCGAAACATTCGCCCAATGATATGCTAAAGTAGCGTCTACCGGACTGACCTATATATATCGTGACCATCCTCTGGACCCATTTCGGGACCGCCTGTTCCCACAAAAGTGTGATGTCTAGGGGTCGACCACCACTACCGTTGCCACCTGTTTTTGGGGCTAATAAATGCGGTCCATCGTCTCGTTGCGTAGCCGATTGCAACTAGCTGCTTTCCCGGTGTCGTCGTGACATTCAATTATAAAGGCTGCAAGAGTGTTACCGACTGTTCTCCGCCCCCTAGTCCGGGCATCACAGTCACCGGACACCGGGTTACGAACAAATGATGAGGTTGGTCGGGTAAAATGTTCCCACCCGGTATGTATTGCACCGTGTCCGCTCTTCTCGATCCGGCCCATACTTTCCAGGTCAGGTCACGAGGAACTGATGAGGCAAACGAGGAGTCTCGTTTGCGGTGAATGTTTTCCGACGTAATCGTTCGCTTAATTTCGTACCGACCCGCGTTTCCCTCGCCTATGCACTAACCAGCCGGGCAGGTGTGCAAAGGCGTCGCCCGCTCGTGTCCATCGTTGGCTCCATTTTGCTGTTGTTGCTCGCGTTCCTTCGCGTGTTACGGTGTTAATTTCCGTTCTTCTGCCGCGCGCCGTCCACTTCCGAGCGAGTAAGAGCCGGGGTTATTTTCAATTTTAGGCCCCATTCGGGACCCGGGCGTTAATCGTCCCGCGTTGAACCACCGCATTGTTGCGGTGTGCAACGATCATCTTGGGACATCCATTACAGCTACTCCAAGAAAAAAAAAAGAAACAAAACTTTGTGAGCCACTTTTCGAGATCACAGCTACGAGTGATGGCGCGTTTGGCGCGTAGAGAATGGAACCGTTTTTCATGTCATGATGTGGTTTTCTCTACCGACAAAAAAATACAAAAATGGGAACGCATATCTAATTCTTGACCCACCCGGTTGAGTGCGAAAAGAAAAGTCGTCTAGAGAGATGCGCACTCTCCTGCCGGTCGGTACGGCAGGCAGCTCATTATCACAATCTTCATCATTGTCGGGCGACTAAATGGCGCTCGCGTGCAATCAACATCTTTCAACGCCAAGCGGTCTTTCGGCGCTGCGACCTCAAAATCGGAAATACGAAATAGAAAAACCTACGCCCACATCCTACACCGATGGGGTGATGCATGTGTGATATCTTTCCATTTTTCTTTCGAACAGCAGCGTTAGCATACTCCACAAAAAACTTAATGCTTAAAAGCAAGAGTGACGAATGTTGGCGAAAATGAGGAGAAAAGGAATGAGCTTCATTCGAGAGGGAAGAAAACGCATTTTCCGCGCCCTGTCTGATGCAAAGTACGAAATTGACCCAATTAAACCGACATAATAGATGCGGGTTTGGGAGGGAGGGGGTGGCTGCTGCATGCGTTGTGTGCTCGTTTCTGAAATGGCCTCGAAAATAGGGTGGGGGGGGGGACACAGCACAGGTGAATCTTAGGTTCACCGCCTTCCCCTTCTCATCCCTCGGTCTCATATACCTGACGAAGACTGTCGATCGTAGATCGTGATGTGAGACTAAGGTATGAAGAGAAGCATCTTACTGTTTCACTCCACCCTACCACACTTCTCCCCATTTGTGTGTGATAATTTGCAACCTTATGTGCTCGAAAAATGTATTCCACAGAGAAAGGAAGCTGGAAAATCAAAACACGCGAATTGCGAAAGAAGAAAGAATTAGACAAACACAGGTGCATGGATGAGGTTGCGGTAATGGATGTGATGCTTTTCGGAAACGATTATTCAAGTAAAAGATCAAGCATGAAGCAAATGAAAAAGAAATTTTATCTCAGCCAGGCAAGCAAAAAAGAAAACAAAAATCGAAACAAAACCCAAGCACAACTGTCACGGAAAACTGGGAACTGGTAATAGACTGGAGAAATTCCGGGGCCCGAATCTTGGGAAAAATGGAGAAAGCGAAACCATGCAGAGCCACCCATTTCAGGGCGCAAAACACAAAGGGCTTGAAAATTACGCCTTTCATGGGGGCGGGGGGGCGGGGGTAAATGGTGAACAAAAAATGTGCACGAACAAACCGAGCTGGCGCGAGAATAGCGAAACGAACGAAAGAATCGCCA
The DNA here is from genome assembly GCA_000349165.1 of Anopheles christyi. Lineage (NCBI taxonomy): Eukaryota > Metazoa > Arthropoda > Insecta > Diptera > Culicidae > Anopheles > Anopheles christyi. Next base: position 5,569 of record KB677624.1, on the reverse strand, counting down.
AAGTCGGTTACGCATGGTGACGGTGGAACGATGTGGAACCCGTGACTCGCGACAGAAAGTGAACCACAAGCGGGAAAGAATTGAAGGAAATTCGTCGATTGGGAAATAGAAAGCCAATTGAGCCGATGGGAAAAGTGCATTGGGTTGGGTAGGTTTTCCGCCATTTAGACACTTGTTTCAAGGGCGTTTAGTGCCGCTGGCAGTGAGGGAAACGTTAATCAGCTTCTAATGGGGAAAAGAATTGCTCTGTAACTACGGCGAATAAGGTTTCGACCAACACAAAGGGTGAAAGGCATCGAGAGATTTAAATTACAGGGACAGATGTTTCATTTGACTTTTGTACAATGTACAAACATAGGACTGTTGAGTGGGAAACGAATTGGTCGGTGTTATTTCCCTTACATGATTTGCGCGTCTGAAAATAATGAGTTGTAATGGAACAAAAAATCAAATGCATTACTGAAAAGGTTTTTTCTAAACATTCCGAAAGAATGAAACATAACTCACAACCCGTGTCTGGGCATAAAACCTTAATAATACTTGTGGATTTATTGTATTGTTTGTTACGTATTGGTTTGTATAGCCTTTTAGTCATGCCAAACATAACTTAGAACAAAACTACACTCATAGTGCCTCCATTCCTTCTCTTCCTCAATTGAACGTTGAGTGCAAAACCTCAAAGCAGAAAAAAAAAAACCACCACCAAACACATACAAGGTGGCTGCAAAAAATCGAAATGACACTGCAAACTGTCATCATTCATGTTCACAGAACGGGGCCTGATGGTGCATTTTTCATGCATACCCGACAATATTTCGAGTGTACGTGGCGCGTACGATTTCTGACCTGAGTGTGTGTGTATGGCTATGTTCAGTTGCAAACCTTCCTGTCTTATCGTTTTTTTTTACACTATTTTAGCAACCATCCCCATCCCTCTCGATACAGCAAGATTTTTCCTTTCCGTGCACGGCGAGCTCACCAAACGCGCCAGTTTCACATGCATTGTGTTAGCGTGAGGTGCGAATTTGATAGCGTCATGTGTGGTGTGGCGCACGGTTTGCATGTTTGCTAGAACGCTGGGAAAAAGGGAAAAGCGAAGGAAAACAGCAGCAATACGACACACAAAAAAGACAAACCGCTTCCAAACCAGACCAGAGGCTTCATAAATCAATCAACCGCCAGCCGAACGGATTTATGGTGCCTGTCAAGGTGAAGGCCTGTGGCCGTCATCACAACCTCACAGTGCCGGTACCGAGGAGTTTGTTGATGCTTTACCATTTCCTTCCAATATGCTAGTTTGTTTTGTTCTTGTCATTCGTTTGACTCTCTCTCTCTCTCTCTCTCTCGTTTTCTAGCATAAGCCATATACACCACAACCAATCGATGGCCCTGGTCATCTTGCCGAGCGTCTTCTCTACTCGCTGAAGCTGGCTTAGAGGCTTTCACTATCGATAACAGGTGGAACAGGTTGTGTTTGTCGTCTATTGTTTCACTGCCGAAGGGAATCCCTTCCCGAGTGGTTTAGTTTGTTTTATAAGCGTTGTTCCGCTGTCGATAAGTCGTGGCCCATTGTCACATAACCTGAGAAATGTTTCCTGCCATTAGCAAAAAGCCCTTCCAGGTTTTGTTCGTGTTGCAACATGTGCGAAAGCAGGAATTGAAAAAAAAAAAAGATATTGCAACTGCAATTCCCAAGTGCAATGTGGTGTTGGACAAACCGTACACAAATAAATGTTTGATTGTGTTGTGCTTTTGGCAGCACCATCACCGTTATACGCCTGCCAGTATGTATCGCTATGGCTTTTTCGGGAAAAATATTGACGAATGAAATTTTCGTTTGATTTTTGGATTTTTGTTTACCTAATAGTTTAAGAGAGAGAGACATAATGAGAGAGGGAGAAAGAGAGAGAAATCTGGTGCGCCTAAGCGGGAGGTTGATTTCTATAGTACAAAATAAAATGAATTTAAATATTCATATTTATTTTCAATCCTTCTGAAAGCTAGTGGTATATGTACTTCCAAAAAGGTGAACCTTTTGCTCACACAAGCACCGAGTGTTAGTGCACTTTCACGTTAATGCTATCCATCCGAGGTTATGCGCACATTTGATTTTGGTGGCTTTTAGAGTGTTGAAGTTAAAAAAAAAATATATCTAAAGGTTCGCCGTTTTGGGTGTGCAAATAGGGTGGTAGACTTTAGTTTGCCTTTTTCATATTTTAATACCGCGTAAATCCCTGCCAACTTAGGGGAGATGGTATGGTAACCCTACGTTCGGAAAATAACATTGATTTTAATTGATTTTTGGTACGGTTCGGGCGGTGCGCAAAAGGTCGTACACAATTGTTTATACATTTCAGTTTGTCAACATGCAATCAGGCAGCCGGGTGCAAGGGACGGTTTAGCTGTAGGTGGGCAAAAAAAAAATCAAACTCCATCTACCAAAATTTGATTTGATGAAGCAGAAAACCCAACAGCGCGAATAGTGAATAATACAATTTTTGTTGATCGCATCAGGAGTACGCAAGAATTGGCAGATTGGATATTTTAGTTCAAATGCTTGAGCTTTTTAAAATTAGTATGAATCTTTACAAACATCGATCCAATCAAATGAAAAAGTTGAAACCTTTACATTGGATCGCTCAATTGACTTTTTCGCGGTCTGATAGATCTTCCCATTATACTCTTATTGACGCTTTTGCTAAACTCCACAGAGGGTATGCGAAATGCAAAAGAAACACTCGAAAGCCATAACATACTTAAGCAGAAGGAGTTTTTCCATCACCTTTCCAAGCTTCGCAACAGGTATCATTTGATGTAGGAAACTTTAAGCAACCTCATCGAAGCGTAACATAAACAATCGTACCAGTGCTTATCACACCCCAAGCTATGTGTGGGAACTGTTGAGTGCACAAGTAGATGAAGGCGGGACGAGACTCGTACCCGACACACGCTTCACGAATGGCTGTTTTTGGGAAAACATATCGTAAGTTTATCGCTCTTCAACAAAACTTCAACAACCCCACACCGAAAAGGGCTGTGCAGATGCTGACGAGCTAGTAATTAAAAACAAATCTCGTAAGGATTTGTGCAACTCTTCCAGTGTTGAATCTGTGAGAGAGTGTTTATACGCCACTTGTGCGCTTATGGCCGAAATACGTTTGCTGCTGTAAAGCACAAAGTGGTTCGAAAGCTAACAAAATTTTGTTTCTCCCTATAGAGGTATCTAGCAACTCTTCAGCACACCCAAAATTCCCTGCCCGTGCTGTCTTAAACGGACCAGAAACAGGGAAGGATCGGTTACGAAAGAAATCGCAGCCGGAAATCGGTTGTTTCCGATTGTGAATGGGGACGTCTAAGATGTATCCCGTATATCACGTCGCTACCAGTTAGTCGAGCTAGCTCGCCAAACCCCGCTCGAAACAAACGAAACAGTCGCGTGGAGAAAGTATATGGAACAAAGATCAAGATAGTTGTATCATGCATCTCATTATGCGTTTACGTTACGCTGTCGCGAGCAGAAGTGTGTGCAAAGGGTTAAATCAAATTTCTAGCCGACCTCGCCTCAAAGTAGAGCTGCAGAAGGATTGTACGGTCGATCCAGCGCAAGAAATGAAGATATGAGCAATAAGTGGAGCACGGTACAGGCCCTCCAAAAATGAAGACATGCAAAACGAGAGCTGTATCTTACCGTGGAACGTTGAAAAGAGGCTCTCAAGGTTTCTACTGCTTTGCTTATTGTTTTGACTTTAGTTTTCCTCGGATGAAATGGAAGTTTAGAGGATCCATTCACCACACACGATCTCTTGCCCGAAACGTAAGATAGCCACTGTCGTAAGTGTGATCACACTAAAGACGTCTTATTTATAACACATCAAAAAAAAATATATATATAGTCGATTACTCTTACACAATCCAATGGTTTTCAAGCTGGACGCTGGATACAAAAAGAAGTACCATCGGGGTAAGAAAAGAGGTGACTTAATGGTTCAATTACGAATTGTTTTTTCCCGACCTGCGCCAGTGGGGTTTGGTTTTCATCAGGAGGCAGAAGCACCTTTTATGTAACGATTATAACTTCATAAACAGGGCAGCACCGTTGATTGCATCGCAGAGAAGCTTTGGCTGCCGACGAAGAATATGAAGCTAACGAACAGTCCCGCAGACATTGTTGGATGACGGTGCTGGGGAAGCTTTAAAGTATCCTCTGGGCTGGTGGATATTGAGCCCGGGGGCGGTTTCTTGAAGCTTTAAAGTATCCTCTGGGCTGGTGGATATTGAGCCCGGGGGCGGTTTCTTGAAGAAAGGAAGGATTCTTGTTCTCATAGAAAACGCGACGATACCTGCCAGCAGTACCCAACACAGCAAACTCGTTGTTGGTCCATTTTAGTCTAAAACGATGTTCTTTGTTATTAAAGGTGGCGTGCAAACGGGTCGGTTGTGTGTATGTGTATAACGTCTATGTTGCTATCAATTAACCTGTGTTCTTTCACGATTAGCGGACAGCTTCGTGAAGAATACAAATTGGTTTATAAACTGTAAAATAGCTGCTTTGTTCTGTTGCGTTTTTGTCGGAAGATGGTCGACCATCTTTATTGGTGTGAATTTGTTGCAGTGTTCATAGAAACGAATCAATACATCGTTCTAAGAATTTAGCTAACTAAAACACAGGGAAGTTTTTGCCATCTCTTTACTTGGTATTTTGTGTTATTTGTAATGTAGCAATAATAAAGTTATTTATAAGAGAGCTAGCTGTACAAATTTGAATGACACACATTATGATAACCCTATACAAACCGTGCTAGCCAAACGATGGCTGTAAAGCGGAATGGAGACATTATTCGGTGTCATAAAAACAACGACAACGTGAAAACGAACCAAATAAACGGATCCAAACATTTCCAATGTACAATTTTGTGTTCCCTTTCTAAGCAGTTACGTTAATGTAAATGACAGCAATAGCCACAGCAAGCAGCAAAAAAAAAACCGGTACTAATAAATGGTAACACACAAATGTACCGGCTGCGGTTGTTGGTGGCAACCGAAACCACCAAATTTTGCCCAAACCTGGATTAGCCGGAAGCTTTCCTGTGCATAGAAACAATACCCAACCAATACCCTTGCCCGCACAGAAAGCATCATTCGCGGTTGAAAGGATTTGAAAAATTGATCAATTAATTGGACACTTTCCCTCCATTTCCCCGCGCTCCTGGATACAGTGCGCGTGAAGCTTGTGAGGTGCGAAAATTGGAATAACCCGGACACCCGGTATTGGTGGCACATTATTTCGGGTTCTCACCTGGTGGTGGCTTTGCGTTGGGTTTTTTTTGTCTTCTGTCGGCCTGTGGCATGGTTGCGGTGATGCTGCAAAATGAGGTTGTTTGCACGCCGGCACTAGCAATTATCCGTGTCGACATGGAAATCAATGGGGTCTTTTGTGTGTGTGTGTGTGTGTGTGTGTGTGTGTGTGTGTGTGTGTGTGTGTGTTACAGGGGAGGGTATGTCTGTGTGGTAAATTGGATCGTGCTACCGGAAGCGGCATCTTTGTAACGGTGTTCAGCATCGGTTAATC
>KB677613.1:0-18536 GCA_000349165.1 Anopheles christyi | reverse complement strand
GTATGATGAATATAGCGCAAAAGCATATTCCTCTGTGACGTTTTTCACACATGGTCTCAGAGAATGGGGCTGGGTGATTGAGAATGAAAACTAGCTACACGGCTAGTGAGGAGATTTCTCTAACGAGAAAGAGAAATAAATAGACAGAGACATACAGAGAGATACAGAGAGAGATAGAGAGGGAGAGAGAGAGAGAGAGAGAGAGAGAGAGGAGGAGAGAAGGAGAAAGGGTGGGTATGTGTGTGCTACTGACGGATGCACCAGTTTGGAAGTAGAATGATAACAGGTTATCGATTATCGGTTGCGCTTAGTAGACACGGAAGTATCAAACAAAACGGAGCTTGGGAAGGGCATGGTGAGTTTCGAAATGATAAGATTGAGGGGAAACGAAAAAAAGTAAACACAAATACACAGAAACACACACAACAGAAGTTCTACTATCTAGAACCACTTGCGCTAGCAAGGATCGTTGGCCAGCGTTAGCGTTTTCACAAAAACGTCAACCAGCCGCAGCAATCCCTCCCACAGCCTTTGGTGGGGGAAAAGAAAGCCGGCGGCGACGATTGCTGTGATGTTTTATGCTTTTTTTTTAATAGAAAACAAAAAAAAACTTATGAAAAACCCATAAACAAACCAATAGGATGAGAGAGAAACAATTATAGATGTAGTATCTAAGGGAAAACAGAAATGAAAAACAATAATCCGATACCAAAATAAAAAATAAAAAAACGATCACAGGACAAATGGATTATTTGAAGAGGCATCAGAATTGGTCAAAAATGTGGGAATTTCTTACGAATTCAAGCGTACGCGAACTCTGTACTCATCTGGAAGGGGCCTGTAATGAAGTGTGTTAGTTTGGATTACATTACTAAAACTGATAGGTAACACGGACGATGTGGGTAGGTTGTTTGGTGTGCGTGGTGTGGTGGTTGTGGAAATGGGAACAACTAGCGTTCTTTGACATCTGTGTTTATTTTTTCTTTTTTTTATGAGTAGGTGGATGTTTTGGTAGGAGGCTCTACTGTTGACCGTGGACTGAAGGTTGCAATGGTTGTGGATGGTTTTTAGGGTGTAGTTATATTGAAAATCATAGTTTGCAATTAAATGAACATAAAAATAGGTATTTTCGTATTACGATTAAAACGTACAGGACGGGCTGGTTGAAAAGGGGGACGGATGGGGGTCGGAATTTTTGCTGGAAAACGGTGAACGAGAGCCGACGAAAAACACATAAACGTAAGCCAAGTGACAAGAGCAGAGCAGAGAGACTTATTATACAAATGTGTTTTTGTTTTTGGTAACAGCGCGTGACGAAATCAGACATTCCTTCAGCTTCAGCCTCCATTGGCGAGCAGACTGCGTTAGAAATTAGTTAACGACTTTAGTAGCGCACAGCGCGGATTAGGTAAGATGGTTAGCGAAGTAAACCAAGAACAATAAGGGCACACACTTCTATTGTTATTAACGGTTGGAGGCTTGGCGGGGGGGCATGAGCGCATGGGGCAAGGAGGCAAATGAAACACCATCCATACACGAGCTGAATATGAGACAAATTACTCTGTTTTGATTTTTTTCTGGTTAACAATTCGGTAGTAAATGTTACGCGGGGACGACGTGCTAAAAACAGAAAAAGAAAATGTACAAAAGAATGTATATACAGAACGAGTCATATCGAGTACATGGAACATTGGAATTGGAGGGGTTCGGAGACTACACGCTAGTCACTATCTATTTATGAGAGGTTGGGGGGAGGGTAACGTCTAATTATTTAAGTTGTGGTTTGTTGAATACACTTCCGTTCGGACGACTTCCTACTTCAGCCACGTTTGACTCTAACTCTAAATGGTGTAGAGCGATCGCCATCTCTTCCTGCTTTTGGAGGCTTAAGCTTAAGGCGCGGATAGATGTGTCGAGTGAAAAATGTACAATAAACAATCAAAGGGACAGAAAAATTGAGGGGAATTAAAACTGTACAACTTGCGAACGCGAGCCGCGCCGACGGAGTGTGGCAGAGGGATATTTGGTTTTTTTTATTTTGTGAGGATCAAACGGAATTGGACATAACAAGGGTGAGGAATGTAAAGGATCACGATCTCCAGGAAAAATAAATAACGCTAGAAGGTGTATTGATCTTTTTTTTTTAATATATGAAAAGTTCGCTAACTACAAAGTTCGCTATCGAAGGTAGAAAGATGGTAAACAAGGTAAACCAAGTCAAACCGAATTGGGAAAAGGGGAACACACGCGAATGCTGGGTGTGGGGACGTCAGTTACTTACAGGTAGGATGGTGGGGACACGTTATCCGGTAGCTTGATGACGCACCGCTGGCGCAATATACCTTCCCATAGCTGCACCCCGACGATGCCGAAGATGAAGAAGACGAAGAAGCACAGCAGCAGCACATTGCCGAGCATTGGCAGTGTGTCCAGCAATAGCATCACGAGGATTCGCATGCCTGCAGTAATAATAAAAAAGAGGCAAGGCGAAGGAATAGAGGGAAATAAATAAGTCGACTAAGAGAGCGAGAAGGGGAGAGGGAGGGAGTAGTGCCTTCTCCCAGGGGTCTCGTCCAACACCTACTCGGTATACGGTTGATGGCACGCAGCGGTCTCAGTACGCGTATCGTGCGGATGGCGGTTAGGTTAAGGTTTTCCACTTGCAGACAGTACTCCAGCGCACCAGCAAGCACGATGAAAAAGTCGAGCCGATTCCAGGAGTCGGCCAGATAAGTACCCTTGCCCCAGCCACCCATCGCAACGATCTTGATTGTCATCTCGAGCGAGAAGAAGGCAAAGATGATGTCATCAAAGATCTGAAAGCATGGAAGCATGGAAAGTGTAAGTACGCCCCATTGCGGTACTGCGGGGAGAACGCAGGGCAGAAAAGCAAAAGTGATAGTACCTGCAAAATCTTGCAGCGATTTGTAACACACGCATCATCCACGCACGGCTGATACATGCCAAGTGTGACGCAGTTAAGCAGAATGACTAACATCGAAATTCGCTCAAACCACGTATAGAGAGAAAAAGGAAACAACGCGAGAGAGAAACGCTAAGGAAAAACTACCAAACAAATGGCATGTAATATTAAACGAATGACAACGTTAAAAGAATCGCAAGGGGGAGGTGGGTTGTGGGGTGTATGTTCGTTTTTTTTGAAAAGGATATGGATTAGTGATGAGCTGCAGGCACCAGATGCGCGGCTTCGAATCCTGGGCAAGGTACTTGAGCGAGTACTCGGCGAAGCCCGGATACGGGAGGTTCGGCTCGTCGTACGACGAGGACGACGTGTCCCCATCGCTGCAGCTGCTCCCGGACGTGTCGGTGGCATCGCTGGACGAGGATACGCGTTTCGTTCCACCGCCTGGCTGGCCACCCTTCACGGCCGAAGGTCGCTTCTGTTGCTGCTGCTGCTGCAGACTGTTGCGATGCGATGCCATTGGAGCGCCATTCCGATCGTTCTTGAGGTTAATCGACTCAATCACGCCGCCATAATTGACCTTATCAGTGAACGCGGCGGACTGCTGCGATGCGACCGTGTCTTTCGGCGCGTTCCTCATGGTAAGCTCTACGCTACGCTCCGTGCATAGGAGAAAATGACAAAGGGGCGTTAAGAGGGAGTAGATGCGCGGTACGAGGCACCACCGAGGTATGTTTTTGCACCGTGTCACTACAAATCGAACACTTCGAGCAGAAGTCGAATTTGGATGATTTATTTTCACTCACAACTAATCACTACCACTGTTTAGCCGCACTCAGTGTGCACCAGCACACCCACAATACAACGGCGCCACTACCAACACACGAGAGTGGTTAAATTAAACAACGATATTTTTTCTTTTTTTTCTCTTTTGGTTGCCGTTCACGCTATTTCACAGACTCGATATCATCTCAATTACACTGCCCCAGAGGATGAAGTTTTCCCGTTTGCTCTCCTTTCTTTTCTTTTTCTTTTTTCTTCCTCTCGTCGGCTGCTTCGACCTCGTCCGCCCAATCAATATTGCGCTGGTGAAAAAACCAACATGGCCCGCTGGTGTGTTGCGGAAAATTCAGAAAAACCAGGCTAGGGCGTGTGTGCTTGTGTATGTAGGTATTATTTTCACCGATTGCTACGATTTGCTAATCAATGCTCACTGCACCGCAATTAATTCACCACGACCCTGCGGAGAACGGATTCACGGAATTCGGGGCGAGACTCACATTTAACCTAGCACCACGAGCACCCTTTTTGGGGAGCAGCTTTTCCACACACATATACACGGTCACACAGGTACAGTCCCACTCCCTTTTCTTCCAGCAGCAGCAGCAGTACGGTGGGCGCGAATTTTCCCGTCCGTTCGTGTCAAACGCCAAACACACATTGAAAGCTAGCGCCCGAACCGTGATGCTCCGGAATCTGAAAATATCCGAGAGACTCCGCACGGACATGCGCACAGCTATGCCCCGCGCACGGCTCCCACACGACGGGGGACGCTGATGTAAACAAACGCGGAACTCACCTCGGTGGCAGTGCAACAGATGAAAATGCTGGGCACAGGGTGTCCCATTGCCATGTGTTGGCATGCTTGTGGGGTGAGGTAAGAGACTGATGGCGAACGCACGTGGCCTTCTCGAGTTTAAAGGGTTTCTTGTTACTACCAGGTGGGACAATTTTTTATCACCTGGTGCTGGTGAATGTTTTTATATTAGATGATGTGTAGTTCGTTCTGTTCAGTTCAATGTAACGATCAGTGATGGGATTGGGCATTGGGAAAATTATAAAGAAGAAATCGCCTTGAAAACTGTCGTCTGCTGATAATTTCTAATCACACTTTTTTCATGTTACTTACTAAATCTAGTTATTTAAAAACAATTTTTTTCTTCTTGGTGTAAACGACATACGTGGTCATGCCAGTTCTATTACAGGAAAACTAGACTTAATTGTACCACTTTTCTGTAAGGTCAGTCCTTGTAACGGAGGTATAGTACTGGTGAGAATTGAGCTATCTATCCATTAGAGCACCCATATTGTGTTATCTTCACGTATATTAACCTGAATGATTTGGTTCATACCATCGCTCAAAGGCTACATCCAATACAGAATCTTATATTCAATAGAGTTTACATACATTGTAACTCATACTTGAATTCAATTCAATAACTCAAACAATAACTTGAAAAATAGTTCAAAGGGGCTTACATATATTGTAACACATATTTGAATGAGAGAAAATACATAACTTTTCAATTTGGTAATCTCGGTAATAACTAATACATCTAAACAAACTAAAATGATTTTAATTAATAAGTAAGATGATGACATTCTCGAATCAAGTAAAAAAAATCAATATTATTTTTCTGTTTTCTTTTTTCTTGCCATTTCCATAACAAAGGATTCAACTTTAACACTATATCCTGTTCTTTCGAAACATTTTTGATATTACAGCAATCGAAAATGTTTCTAGAATTGCATTATAAGAAAATTGCATTGAATTCTAAAAAATAGAAAGAAAAAATTTATTAACTGTCTGCTTGTACTGTATTTTTTCATATATCCTTTATAGCGTAGGCTCGGAATGTTTTCGTGATTATTGTTTTATGAAAGATTTTTACAACATTTATGCGTAAGAGTGTTGTTAATAGAACTGTGGGGGCGTTTGTTCCATATTAATAATGTAATATGTTTTCTTATTGTATTCAATTCAATTCAAACAATAATTGTTCATTTTTTGCATTCCATTGGTTTTCTTTGTTCCACTCCCCGACATAGTGAAGTTTGTGTATGTGGCAAAAAGTAGGAGGAGCTACCCGACGAATGAGAGAACAAAATGAAACATTTTGAAGAGAGGGTGTGCTGCTCTTTGCACTATGGCAAGGGACATAGTAAAAAACTGTCAAAAATGTACTTTCAATTTAAGAACAATCATGATGCTTCGCAGGAAATAATTAAATTCTTGTAGAAAAATAATTTATAAGCTCTATAACGTATAAAAAATCGTGAAAAGATGAAATAATGTAGTTTTTAAATCAACCATTATAAAATTGCTTCTACTTCCTTAAATATTTTCCTTGTGATGATCCTGTTTACAGAGTTTCATACACGTCTGGGAGGGTGTGTTTGTATGTAAGAAATGTTTAATAAAATTTAAGTGAGTATGTTATGAAGCTGATCTTTTGCACTTTGAAACAATAAAGCGAAAATGATCGTTAAAACTGTTTTTTTAACCAACTTACAATTACAATTCTTAGCCAATTACGCCGTATAAAGTATACAGCATAAACTTTAAAAAAGTAATATTTGTAGTGTTTGAGAAATGAATTTATTTATTGTTAAAAAACGAACAATTTTTCCCGTTTTGTTCAGTAGGACTGAAATTGCGACAAAGTGTTGTTAAATCACATACTGCCGCATCGCTTGGTTACCGTGCCTGTACCATCCTACTGAAATCAGCTGCTTGTCGCGGTTGCGCCAACGTTGAGGCTGCTGCAACAGTTCATTTTCGCGCTGACTTTGCTCCATGTAGCACGTGTGCGTCGAGAGCAGGCACGGTCGCAGTCACTACGCATTGGAGATTCCACAGATCGTTCCGTGATCGTTCGAGTGAAAATTGCATTTGTGTGGTGTAGTGTGAATAAGTGCAAGAAATAAAACAAAAACCATACACGTATGAAGCGCATTAAATATAATACAGCTGGTGTTGTATTTGTTGTTTTTTTTGTGTGCCGTTTTTGTGCGAGTGTACGTTAATCCAGCGCGTTCCTGATTTCATGCTTGATTAAGCAGGCCGGATCGGGTATTAAGTTCGTCATCTTTGAGTGAATGAAGCAATAGGGTACGGTTGGGAGTAGCAACGACAAGCAGCGTCTTAGTGACTAGTTCGCACGAGCGGAGTTATTGAATGAAGCGAATAAAATTCCACTTATACTCAAAAGGCTCTGGTATTGAGAAGTTGTGGTATTGATTGGAATGCAAACAGCAGTGTGATCAGTGCAATCTGTGTGCTGCTGGTAGTGCGATTTACCGAAGGTGATTACGAGAAAAGTTGTTGGGTGTATAGAAATATTTTCATTACGTTTGTGCTATCTAGTGTAATAACTGTGTAGCGACACACTGTGGACGCACCGCTTTTCTAGCAGAAACTGTGCTCGTGTACTGTGTGGATGCACCGTCCCGGGTGCATCGATGCAGTGTCGATCGGAATCGCTCGATGAGTTTGGTGACGTGTGGATTGCGATCAGCGAGTCTGCTTCCGGGAACCACGTCGGAGCGGCTACGGTGCCGAAGGAAGCAGACCGCCGGATCCGGACCAGCAGGAATCATGTTGGAGACCGGTACCGTCAATCACGGGACGGTGTCCACCGGCGACACAGGATCCGGAAGTTGTCGAAACAGCGTCGGCACGGGTGTGCTGCAACCGTCCAACAGCCAGAATAGCGGCAACAACGGCAGCAACGTGGACGATAATCCCATTCCGGCCGATCTGCGCTGGATCGAGCGGATGGTAATGGAGGCCGAGCAGCAGTACCCGGGCGAGCTGGGTGAGTTGAGTGGCTATGGGAGAAGGGGCACCAAATGGGCAATTTGATCCAACAGTGTGGGTTAGATTTTCATACGCGTTCGTGCGGGTGAGGTGAATGGAAAGCAGTGGAAGGAGCGGGGAGGTTTGATCGTGCACTCATGCATAATTTCAAACTGGGACCGGGTTGTGTGCTGGTACATTTCATTAGATACCGCAGCATCTCGTGTATTGGTGTCGATAGAAGCCTTAAATATTGTTCTACGGGTTCGATCGGCTTCGGATCGGGCCGGATAGGATTACACGATTGACGGCGATCGGTTCGAGAACGGTACAGGGCTGTTTTTTTTTAAGTCTTCAATGAGACAACCATGGTTTGTTACTATTTTTTGTTGTATGAGCTTTCCGACGTCATCGACTCCAATTTTTTGTGCTTGTCGTGATACTGTTGGAATCGTTCTTGTGATAGTGAAGAATTGAGAAGATCATTTTTTTGGGGTGGCAGTTAGTGGACAAAGCTGGGGTGTACAGCAGATTCCCGGCTTGTTGGAAGGCAGGATGAGGTAGTCTGTTTTTTTTCCACAGGTCACGGACCGGATCATCAGGTGTAATTTATACCTCTTTTGAATGTAAGGAAATGCCCTCGAGATGGGTTCGATGGGAAAGTGTAAGAATTTGTTTAATTTTTGTGTGACTGAAACTATTTTTGAATGGACTTTTTTTTGTTTGGCAGGATAGCGATCACATAAGAAATCGATCAACTATGTGAGTGCGCGTGTGTGTGTATCGGTGTATTAATCAATGAAAAAAATGGTAAAAAGGGGTCTAGAAACGATATGATCACTCTTAATTATATGATAAATAAAAGAGGTGTGGTTTACTGGCTGTTGATGTTTAATATACAATTATTATTTATGAATTAGCTTTTAAATTAAAGATAAGTTCATTACAATAAAATATATGATGTATAGAAAACTAAAAGTTATAACATGAATGTGATATTTTAAAATGTTGAGATTTAGTTTTAAAGAGCCTCTATGCCTTGTTCTAGTTAAATTACTTGTGTAAGCCGCTAAGGCTCGGGCCTTATTTACCTAAACAATAATTATGATTAACAATAATGAGGAAATCGATACTAAAAAACATAAAAGATAAGCGTAAAGGTATAATAAAATTAAAAATTAAATTTTTAAGCACAAGAAGCCTTCGTTGGTGAAAATCCTATTATCAACTCCATCATTCTACTAAAATTCTAAACTAATACTGAGAAATTTAGAATGGACAAACTCCTCCGCAGTTCGATTTGAAGGGATAGTTGTCACTTGCTTTGGCCTAATAATTATTAAGCTGCCATCCACCGAGACAATGGCAAGTGTTCCATTTCCCAATCAAACCTAAACGGTCCAATAATAATTGCAGCGCACGATAGCCTCCCTCCCTACGACCAATCATAATTTCTACCTTCTGCTCTTCTTGTTTTCTTGCAGTTCGTACCGACAGTCCCTACTTCCTGTGTTCCGCCCTGCCGAACCACTGGCGCTCGAACAAAACGCTCCCGAGTGCCTTCAAGGTGATCTCACTCGGGGACGTCAGCGACGGAACGATGGTCACTATCCGGGCCGGCAATGACGAGAACTTCTGTGCCGAGCTACGCAACTGTACTGCCGTGATGCGCAATCAGGTGGCCAAATTCAACGATCTCCGGTTTGTGGGCCGAAGCGGACGAGGTATGGCATCACTCCCTTCTTTCTTGCTTCGAAGTTGTTTCTGTGCTGCGCGTGCGTGTGTGTGGGACCATATGGTCTAAAAATTGATAATTATGCCACCATTCATCGTAAGAATTGCAATTATATTTTATTCTTTTGGCGAACGGAACCGCTGCTGCTGTTGCTACTGCCCGGCCACTGACGTGCACTGACGAGAGGTGCATTTTAAAAGTGTCGATATAACGCATGCAACCACCCCGAACTGCATCTGTTATCCTCGTGATCATGTGAATGTGAGTGAGGATGCCGATTAGAGGCAGGCGTTTGTTCTGCAATTCTTTTCAGTGCTACGCCACCACCAGCCGCACGATCATTGGTCCCAATTCTTCTCAAACACATGTCAGTGTTATCTCCATTATGGAAAAGTATTTTGGCGCAGAGCATGCTGCAGCGCACGAGCAACACCTTTTCCGGCAAGCAACAACAGGGCGTAGAATAATTTCTTTGCCACTGGTAGCAATGTTAGCCGTTGGGTATGGTAAATCGATAGCAACAAGTAACCTGACGTTTGGGGAACAGCGTTTGACATTCGCAGGCAGATCAGGACCCGGCTTCCTGTTCGGTTCGTTCCTATGGTTTCTAGACGTGATCACATTACCCGAGAGAAAGAGCTACACGAGCTCCCAAACTCCTGCGGATGAAGAATATCAGGCACCGATTTAAATGAAAACAGGGGAAGGGGAGAGAGGGACTATATGACGAGCCGACGTGTGCGCGGCACAGGAATGTTCTTGCCGCTCAATTTATCAGTCCGGGGATCCAGATCCACAGAGAAACAAACAGATCAGTTCCAGTTTCCAGACCCAAGCGAGAACCGGAGCAGCAGATCAGAGCAGTCTGTTTCATTTATTCATCGCGTGATAAATCGCTGCACGCTTCGAAGCTGTGCAACGAACAAATCGGTGCTAACAGAAGAAGTGCGACGACGAGTGCCCGGCGGCAGATTTCGAACCGACCGAGGTTTGATGATTTCCAGTATCTCGACAAATACTTCCGACACGCGTCATTAATAAAATCGCGGGCCCCTTATTTTTAACAAAAGAGGTCACGAGCCGTGATGCCAATGGGCATGGCAAGATATCTTCATTCCCGGCTCATTACCGTTGGCCGTTTGCTGAGATGCTCGCTTTGATGTTGGGACGGAACGCGGGTTCGTCGTCTCACCCATTCACGACGGTGAAAAGGCAGACGAGCGTTTTTTTGTCTGTATGTGAAAACGGTGGGCTAAAGAAAGGCATCTAAAGATTCGACCCATCGCTCATCCGTTGGTCACTTTTATCTGCATAAATCCCGAATATCCCGGGTGTAAGTAGCAGAAGGCGTAACGGCGCGACGGGCCACGAGTCCTTGAGCCGATTAGAATCGCGGCTTCGGCTAATATCTTGCCCTGGGTTCCAAAAAAGGGAACAAACAAATAATTCGCCTTGTAAGCACATTGTTGAGCATCTGGCTGGATCTTTTCATCGTGTGAGCTAATATTAATGAGATATTAGGCACTTCGTTTTTATTTTTTACGATGATCGTATTCGTCGATCTATAAGGTGTGCATGCAACGTGTTATGATGATGGTTCTGGAGGTGATGCTTTGTGTTTCTTGCTGCCATCTCCGTTCCTGTTTTCAGTGTACTGCTCCGCGTTCGCATATTGAAAAGGTGTGTTTTTTGTGTTGCTATTCCTACGCCTAGGAACACCGGCATTTTTCTCGGATTGCCATGGGTGTGCTGCCGGTCATGGTGGTGATCCTCAGCCCCTAGGGATGGCTATAAACGAGTATATTACACAAAATGTGTCATAAAGCCGTCGGACGATGGATGGGTTCGAACCGTGGGCAGAAGTGTTCGGTGAAAGCAACCAAAACAGTAAAGGAAAGGAAGTGTGAGCGGAACGCTGGGTAACCACTAAAGTGCGCCACAAAACACAACTCCCCTTGCCTCTATTTCCTTTTCCCCCCCGTTTGTTCAGTTTACTAGAGCCGCAAGACATTAAAGGGACAACATTGTTGTTGCAGAAAGTACGGAGGACCACCGTCTCACTGGATCCTGGTCCTGCCTGGAGCTGACTGCAACAAGAGAACAACATGTGCAGCACTTTTGAGCCCTGTGGAAGCAGAGCCCCAAGCACGGCTGAACATAAATTATTGGCAGTGTGTATGTGTATGTGTGTGTGATGGGGGGGAGACATTCCCGTTCGAAACCAAAAACTCTAAGCCCAAAACCCATAGGAACAACGCTTTAGCAGTGAATGCAACACAACACAAGGAACACATACACACGAAAAAAAGAAGATATATCGCAACCGAATACGAAAGGTTAAGGCAAATCGTTAAAACGAAGTGTTAATATGCCTTTAATACATTTAAATTGTCGGTTAAATCATGTTTATGACGGCGGCATGCATCATAAAAAGGAGCCGCGTACTATTGTCGGTTTCGAGCAGAGGGCAGGGCAAGGTACACCACACCCAGACGGAGAGAAGAAGGTAGTGTTGGAATCGAGTTAGTTTAACGACCGCGTATAATAAAATGTAAAATGCAAATTAATTGTTGAACTGATTTTCGACTCTCGCACACGGAAGGCGAGCATTAATCGATCATTGATGTTGATGAAATGTCAACTGATAACAGTAAACATGGTTTCAATGTCCCCAATGGGCCGTCACTCGTCGGAACCTACCCGACCCGGCAAAGCAAACGAACGCATCATAAGCAGTATTGTTTTCGCAATTTTGCACTGCCACCCAATCACTGACGCAGCTGGACAAAATTTAATTTTATACTGCCCGATGGCTGGCTTCTGCTGCTGCTGCTGCCGACTGTCCACGGCAGCGCGTGTATTTGCATCAGCTCTCGTTTTAATTGTATCGTCAAACCATTAAGGCCACCCACCAAGCTGGGGTAGGGGATGGGTTGGATGATGTTCTTTAAGGACCGTGATGTCCCCTGCTAGTCGAGTCCTTCTGCACGTGACATTTAAAGAGGAAGGTTCGGGGTCGCCCTGATTGGTGGGGACGGGAAAGGCGACGATCATCGGTCACCGAAAGAGCATAATAAGTTCATTAACAGCTTCCCTCTACCTGATGTCCCATTTCCTTTCTACCCCACCCCCACCCTCTTGAACTTTTCCATCATATTCCCATTCCCCATTCACACCCTTTGCTGCCATCTCGTCTGAAAAATCTTGCGGCCAGTTTTGTCAACCGGACACACACACACACCGGGACCACCGGGCATTTGCGGTGGCTGGTAAGCACGGAAAACACACACACAGGAAGGAAAATGGCCCAACAGCAAAAACAGCATCATAATAATCTTACATACTTATCTCTCATTTGATTTTGTTCGCCAAAATCCGTAGTGGGTGGGCGCCCTCCCTGGCCCTCCCTGGTTGACTGCCAAAAGGGCGTTGTTTTCGGGGTGGTTCGTAAATCGGATTACATTTTTTAATATGTTGCGCATTTCAGTGTGAGTGTGTGTGTGTGTGCTGTCCGAGTTTTGTTTGAGTCCGTTTGTTTGTGGAAGATGATTTGGAAGGAAAACATTTTTTTAGCTTTTCGGTGTAATCTTCGCATTTCTGCAAAGAGCTAAAGTTTGCAAACAAAAGAGTCAAAACAAAATGAGCACACGAAAAGGGTTCTGGAAACGGAAAACGGTGAGAAATAGGGGCTAGCTGGAACGACCATCGCTGTTTGTTGGATAGTGTAGATCGATCGTGACATTGTAAGGAAAGGGTGAGGCAGACTAAGAGTCTTTTTCACTTTGAAGTTCTTCGGGATCGGACATCGGGCAACCTACAAACGGCAAAGTTTATTTAAATACCAGCATTTTCATTAATGGATGTTTTTACTCTGCAGGGAAAAGTTTCACCCTTACTATCACGATCTGTACGACGCTGCCACAGGTTACAACGTACTGCAAAGCGATAAAGGTGACAGTGGATGGCCCACGGGAACCGCGCTCGAAAACAAGTAAGTAAATGCATTAGAACTAGGCAAATTGTATTGTTTCTACTAACGGTATACACGTGTTACAATTCATGCATGGACTAAAACAAGCTTTTGATTGCAATAGACACAACGATTTTAATGTTTGGAATCCAAACTTTTGTTTCGGCCTCTCGTTGTCTGATGCTGATAATTGTCAATTTAAGATATTGAAGAGTTTTATCGATGCTTTGGATGAATTGATGTCCAACCATCTTAATATTGCTATGCTATCGATATAAAATCATGGGCTGGTACCGTGGTCTAGTTGTCAAGTTGTATGTCCTAACAGCATACCAATAATGGTTTTGAATCTGCTTAACAAAAACCTTGCTAAAGTTACTTTTCATTGAAGTGTTTTGAAAATTATAGAAATTTTAACTTTGTTTGATAATTTTGGAGCAATAGATGTGCCAAGTGGGTTACATTCGTCTATTGAATCATGAGCCATTTACCGCCATTTACGCAGATGCGTTTTTTACAATTCAATGCTAATGAAAAGAGCAACAAATTGAATAAAATACAACTTTTATAGTACATTCGATAGTCTGGTAGATAACCTAACACAAATGGTGTTCTCTACATAGCATATAAATTTGAGCGAGAAATTCGAAGACTAAATTATCTGATGGTGTTGTACCATCAAATACTATAAATAGAGCATATGTATGTTGTACTGTAACAGTCGTCCATTCCGAAAAGTTTACATTCCCATTGTAACTGTTCCTCCATTCATTAGTTTTGCTAGGGGTGAATTAACAAGTTACGGCAATGGTAATGTTCATAAAAGGCTTCTTGATTGTAAATTCAAAAGTAAATTGTGTAAAGGAAAGCTCTCGTACAATGCTCACATTAAAACATTGTTTATCAAAGCTACTAGTAAGTAATAACCGTACATCGCGCCCGCAGTACCCTAAAGCCATGTATATACTGCCATAGTTACACACTATTTTGGTCACTTGATTTCATGAAGCCGCTTCCCATCGGTGTAACTATCAGTAGTTGACATCTTTCTTAAACGGTACTGTTCAATTTTATCTCAAACCCCTAACACCAACCGCAAAAAATGCGATCCGGAGCGTGAGGGGATGGTGTGGTGGTGCATGCTGAACTCCTCTCAAGCTTGAGAACTCCGACGCAAAACTCTAACAGATATGAACGCAGCGTCGGTTTCGTTCGTCTTATCGTAAGGCGGCGAAGGCGCGAAACGACATTGCCCCGTTGTGTTTTTTTCGTTATCAGTTAAGCACGTCGGACGACGGGATAAGAATAAGTGTGTGTCGAGGCGTCTCCTCCAGCCTGCTTTCTTGCGGGGAGATAGAACGAGGACCAGCACAGCGCCTGTACAGCTTGAGCGGGTGAAAACAATTCTCACGGTACGGAATCGACGCTTGCTGCCGCGATTCTGAAAGTGCAGATATGCTTTGTTAGCGAGCGGCCGTGGATAACGACCATAGTAGAGTATCTAGGGATTGAGGGATAAGGAGACTGGATAAGAATAGGTTGACTGCTTGCATGTTTATTGAACTCTAAACAACAAGATTATTCGCTCAATTACTGTTATACGGGAAGCAGTTGAAGGTGTGATCATGACTCATGACAGAAATGATTTTAATTATGAAGCCACGAAACGCAACACAGCGACGCACGCCGGTCCTCAGGAAGGCATTGTTTTGACAGGCTATGATTAGCTTCGAAGGCATAAGGACGGGATAATGCCCTTTTTGCAACACGTGGCCCGATTAACACGTGGAGCGGTAGGTAGTACTATTTGGGGAACGCATGTGTGTGCGGAAGCATGTTCAATTAATGGAATTTTACGAACCTTTCCTTGTGATGCGGGAAATGGGAATTAGTTGTTTGTAAAGTGATTTAGAACCTTGCCTTGGTACCTCATGTGGGTAGAGAGCGTTTCGTTTCGATTGGAACCTGTATTTATGGATGTCACTAACGTTGCGTTGCTCTTCATCGTAACAATGTTGTCGCTTGGACACTTGGTTGCATGCACAGCTAGTACTTTGAATGCACATGTTCCTTGGAAATTAGTTGACTTCTAGGGTGCTTGCTCTACATCGCAAAACAAAACCTGTGTCCGTTTCTTCTCGCCTTTCAAACGAAGAAGGCCCCACTGCTATTGCCACGAGTGTACAGTAGCTGAAAATACACCACCGACGGGAGGGTTTGGATTCGAAACCTATAGTTAAACCGGTACCATGTAGGCTCTCCATAGGATAGGCTCTTCTGTCGGTCGAACCTTGAGTAATAAAAATATTTATTAGCTTCGAACAAACAAACGCATCGCATAAAAGTCGATGCCCGTGGACCATGCAAGCCCAACTGCAAAACGATGCTTAAAGATGGGTCCTCGGAGCCACTTTCCGTACGCATTGGAACTATAACGAACCCAACCCAACTCCTCCGCCCCCACCCCATCCCCCTTCAACGACCCATATAGCACGGGTGTGTTCTGTGTTTCTGGTGAAAGCCAATTAGAAACACAAATACATAATGTCGTTGTGTTCCATTCCGTGGAATCCACGACCAAGAAATCCTGTGAACGTTGGAAGTGTCATGGTGCTGTGAGTCCGATTCTCCAAAAAACGCCACGCAAAGGACGCTGCAGTCCGAGAACAATATATAGGAAACGTAAAAATAAATGCGAGTCATTCAATATCATGTCGCACATTCAAGGGTGGAGGAGACGGCTTCTCGAAAGGATCAAAATGGACAAAGCTGCTGCCGTGCAGCCCAAACTGCATCCCTGTTTGAATGGGTAGAAATAGATGCAGTAGAAACAAAATCAAAACATACACAAAAAAAAACATACACCCTAAGGCTGCAAAAGATGACCGGTTCAGAGTGTCCTCCTCTGTAGCTAATGATCCCTTCACTCACTCGCTGCGTTCGCTTCCCGCAAGCGTAACCGCAACTGAATTCCCTTTTATATTCTCAATTTTGTGTGTCGTCCCCGGTTGGGCTGTGTCGCTGCTGTTTCTTCGACAGTGTGGCAGGCAGCAGAGGGCACGCATCCCGAGAATCGGGCTGTGGGCGACCCATTGGACGGTTCTGTGAGAGTTTGTTGGGAATGCTGCAGTAACATGAGCAGCTCTGTATTTTGTGTGACGGTGTTCTGTTCGTGCCCCACCAGGATCCAGGACCACTACACCAAAACTACCCTAGAAGTGCGCTTTATCTAATCCACAATCGCCGGGCCCCGTTCTGTTTGTGTGTGTGTGTTTTTTATGTCTATGTCTTTTTGGCCATTGCTTTGACACACTCACTCACTCACACCCACTCTCCTCTGTTCTGTGTTTCCCGTCCATTCAACAGATATACCACAGATGCGTCCACCACCGTTGCATCGGTTTTTGGAGCAGCCCGCATTCAACCATCATCACTATCCGGGACGACCGTCATCATTCGGTGGTACTGGTGGGAGCAACAACAACAACAACAACAACACCAGCAGCAACGGACTTGGCAGTAACGGTCTTGGTACAGGATCGACCGGTACTGGGAGTGGCATTGGGAGCCTGGCCATCGGTGCTGCCAGCGGTGGAACCGGACCCGGGAGCGGAAACGGCAAATCCTCGTCTGTCAACTACAGCACCGGCAGCGGTACCGGGAGCACAAGTCTTCATTCCCATCACCATCATCACCATCATGGCAGTGGTGGCAGCAGTGGAGTGGGGGCTGGCAATATGACCATCAATACCAGTGCCGAATCGAGCAGTGATTACAAACCTAATCTCGCGCTTTCAGGTAACGTGTGTGTTTACATCCCATTTTACATCCACTGTTGCGAGGGGTCGTGGGGGAGGGGGGGGGGGTGGCGTTCTTTCCAGTATCCTAAGCCAGCCAGTGGCAATGTAAGGTGGGTGAAACTAACATTGACATTTTGGACGATTTGTTAAAAGTGTTTTTTGCTTTTCGTTGGGAAGGGAGAGGGAGTAAAGGGAGATTGAATGTTTGAAGGGATTGAAGCCGATTGTCCGATACGGTTACGCAACCAGGGAATGGGGCACAACGTTTTAATTGTGGTGAATTATGGTTATGTAAATAGGGAGACAATCAAGCTGCAAGAAGGAAGGCAACCGAGAGTAGCGATAACGCTCTATCGGTGACGCTTTTCTGCACTCACTCGCTGGCGGCGTTACTTCGGTTCGGAGCAATCCGTCCAAAAAAAAAAAAAAGAACACAATTTGCAATGGTTCAGCGATGTTTGATGAAATAATTTTAGGGGAGGCGGTAGAAAATTAGAAAACAACCATAACATCATATGGAAAATTGCTTTTTACCATTGAGCATGATTGGAATTCACCTGGCATTCGAACTGGCAATCGACGTGATGCGCGATGTAAGGTGCAAAAAAGAGCGCATGCAAATAAACGTACGAATGATCGCACAACGATCACGACGACGACGATGATGATGATGATGATGATGAGGTGATGAGACCTTTCTTCTCGGTCAATTTGCCCGATTATAGGGATTTGTTTCATTTCCGACCTGCCGTTACCGTGCCCGGTTGAAGCTGTTCGAGCTGGGAAAATTGGAGCGACCGGGGGCAACTACCGTGCTTGGCAGTTAATCTGCGCTGCGTCCAATACGCGACCAGTCAGGCGCATCGTGCGGGCGATGGGGCGCAGGCAAAAATTGATTTCCAGTTCCTTTCGCAAACGCATTTCACATCGACACACACCAGCGTGAAGGGGATGATCGCAGTAGCGTGGATGGGAAGGAAATGCAAAATCCAAATTATTTCCCATCATCTTCTCACCGCTTCTGAGCATGCGGCACTTAGCAACGGTAGAAGATCTAGAGGGTGTTTATGTGTTTGTATTATTTGTGTGTGTGCGCGCTTTTAAAACAATCAATATGTCACGTAGACGTTATTGTTTGAGTAACTAAAAATAAATGGGAAAACAAAGAAAAACACACTTTCATAACTCCATAATTTTCGAAACCGTGTACGATAAATCATTTAACCGGGGCGGGGAATAGTTTAGCACACGCGAGAACCTTACGCGAAGTAAATTAATCTTCTTAATTAATCAATCCGGCGGAAATCAGACGCACCAACGTCATCATGCTCTATGGTACACGCACGTGTACGCGTATTCTACTACCCCTTTCTTTGTCCCAAGCCCGGGATGGCTTCGTGTGCCCTTGTGTTTGCTGTTGCCGATGCTGCTGCTGCTGCTGCTGCTGCTGCTGCTACTGCTGCTGTACCAAAACATTGTCAAAACATTGTCAATCAATTTAAGGCAAAATTACTAATTAATTATCCAGC
>KB677602.1:0-18530 GCA_000349165.1 Anopheles christyi | reverse complement strand
AAATAACAGCAACAACAATGAGCCCATGAAGCATACATCACTACTGGGTGAGTAGGGAGGGAAAATACTCCACCCCCCCCCCCCCCCTCAACATGTTCTTTTTACCTGAACCCACGCATGCACCTTGCTATTTTTTCACGTCCTCCCATCCTCATATCGACGTGAAAAGCTACAAGTCTCCCGACCACCCGCGCTGATCCATGATAGTGAAGTGAAAAAGTGAAAAGCTGCAGCTGTGGCTTTGGGTGAAATATGGAAAATATTTTCCATCCTCCGAGTTCACATACATACACTTCCCAGCATAGTCGCCGGTCAAATAACCACCAGCCCGTGATGGGTGCAAAGGAAACCCATTGGGGATGCGGGCACGAAACTCCAAAATATTTCACTACAAAACTTTCAATCGCATACAGATGCGCCCACAAAAGCGCATAAACAAACGAGCGTAGCCGTGTGGCGAGGGCAAAGCGATCGGGCCGGGGCATTGTGCCAAATATTTTACAGTGCGGACCCTTTGCAGAGGAGTGAATTGTAGCAAAATTATATGGAAACCTACCATCTTTGCAGTAATCCTGCTTAGTTAAAACTTTAACTCAATTGCTGGGTCTAATGTGCTTACTGGAGCTTTTAAAGTTTTACAACAATTTCTTATCACAAGGATGACCTGAACCGATGGTCGAATCAATGTAACATTATTCAATTCCTTCGAAAACAAATTAATGTATGTGATTGCATACGTGCAGTGACATACCTACTTCCACATCCACTTGAACAATGTTATGGTTTGATAACGTATCCACAAGAAACTCCACATGTTTTGGTTTTTATTGTCCGCCAATTTCTTGATGTTTTCCTATAAACAACTTTAAAGAAAGATGGACGAAAGAAGAAAAAGATGGCAAGCATTCATTTTATTACTCAAACGCAACGGACATTCCATTCCCATAATGTTTACTTTCTAGAAACCTTTCAACGCACCACTTGCATACATTCAGGCGTTATGTTGAGGGCTCAAAGCGAAAACGTTCGGCACGGGGTATGATGTACTGCGGTGCGGGAAGCTTAGTTCAAGTGAAGCAACCGCAGTGCAAACCAACGACTATTCGTTTAAAATAGCACACGATCATAAGAGCCAGCGTATGTGAGTGAGACCTGCTGTGCACAGTGAAGTTGAGTGCTGAAGCCATAGGTGCAGCTGGCAAACCAACCCATGACTTCTCCCCTATCCTCCCCTATCCGCACCGCAACCTCTCATGTGCTCACTATTCCTGCCTTACTCTTTCCCTTCAAACCGCTGTCAAAAGGGTTGACGATGGAATTTGCCTTCTATGCCTCACACAACCCCTGCAGACAAGCGCATACCGTTAGCGTATTGCCATTTACCATTGTGGGGGCACCGCACTCCAGCAGCAGCAGTTCCTCCGGCGGTAGTGATGAGATACGTTTCGAACGCCCTTCGACGCTCAGGACCCGACCGAAAACCACCAACCAGTCAACCGAAGGACGATGGATAGTCACGGCAAGTGACATTTGTGACAGTGCTGACAAGTGTGACCATTATGACAGCACCGCCACATCATGATGAATGGAGGAGGCTCCGGTGCGATGTAGACCGTGTGGAATTTTAATCCGACACAAACGGGAAAGGGGATGGCCCTTTCACTATGGCCCAACCTTTCTCCCCGACTGCAGGGTATGTAGCTCAGCACCATAAGTACCGCATCAAGGCGGTGCAGAGGCAAGCTTTGTACATTTTTGTCAAATTAAACCTTGACAAATATTTGTGCAGTGCCGCTGGTATGGATGGTTGAAAATGCAGCGAGCAGATGGAATTGGTTCAAAAGTGTGACTTTTCCTACATCATCATCGCCATCAACATGCATACACCTTGAAAAATGCATACAATTTGCCATGTTTCAAAGCGAGCGAAAAATGCAAAACATGAGTGCCATCGTGTTGTGTCTGCAAACGTTCTACATAAAAGCGTTTATTGGCTGATTATATTTCTGGCCAACATACAGCTCAACAATTTTTGAAAGGGGACAATGTCGATACTAAAAAATTGGTGAAAAAAAAACTTTTCTTAATTTTAGGGCACAATTTAGCCGTAATGTATGCAACCTGCACTACAAATTTCCTTTAGCTCTGTGATAAGCGTATCAAAAATGATTTAATTAAAAACACTTGCTTGTTTGTGTATAAACCTAGTTCGTAGTGAAAAGTTTTCACATCAAATGCAGCATGAATTTAATTAAGCTCAAAAAGGAGTCTTGAACGTTTGGTCTAATAAGTGTAGATTAAATATTTTCCAAATAATCTAGCCTCAATACAACTCATTCAGTGCAGTCCCTAGCAACTTGGTTGTATGCATTGTATTAGTTTGAAAAGTTTAATTGGTACATGGTTTTCCACTTCTATGCATTTTCATTTGCCTTCTCTGTAGCACAGCTAATCTTTGCAACTATGCAAATAGTTTCTCGTGCAGGGAACCCTTCTTCCTATTACTTTCCGCCAGGGTTTCTCCTGCTAAAACATCCTTCCTACACTTTTCACACAATGTTCTACCAAACGCACTGGACCATTCAAACAACACCAGTAAAGAAAACCAACAAAAACACAAAAAAACACAACCTCAATCACGAACCGTTCACCAAAAACCTTCCGGCCTTCGGGGTGTTCGGTCGAGATCGCTTTCACAAAGGATTCGCTTCATGCTCAATTACCGCCGGGGCTTGATGGTGGTGAAAATCATGGGGATTAATGGATTAATTCAATAATCTGGCGCCTAGAAGGCGACCAAAGTTCACAAGAAAACCCTTTCGGCAGCTGTGGCTTCTGCACCAGCCTCCGCACCATGCGGCCGTGGGTCGAATTGTTTGCTAATTGATTTGTCATCTTGCCTAACGCAAACCACACCACGCTTGTACCGCTTGCCCTGCTACACCGAGTGCCCACAAAACACAACACCTGCACGCTGGCGGGAATACTGGCGGGATGGGGTTTTTGCAGACACCGGCCATACCTGCACAGATCGGTGTCTGTCGGGTTTGCTGCTGGCTTTGGGGCAAGCCTTGTTGCTGTCGCAGTCGCAATACTCCGTAGAAGATCAAAGGCATCCGTCCGAGGCTGAAAGGAAAACAAACGCTAGGCAAAGTTATCTAAACTTGATTTCAGCCCATTTCGGTTGAAAGTTTGCGCTACCTTGCCAAAGCGGTACCGCTCATAGGACGCTCGGGGTGGATGGGTCGGTTGGTAAGGGAAATGCTTCAGTATATGGTAGCGGGAGTAAAAGTTCTTCTGGTACAATACAGACCTGCAGCGTTTCGATACCAGTACACCACTCACAAGGGCAGGGGATGGAGGGAGAGGTAGAGATACTTCACTTTGATATTTTAATAAATGTTAGCGCCCTGCTGCCTACAGCTCCCTATCCAACCAATCTACTGCATTTAGCTTTGCTTTAACGATTTCATCGATTTGGAAGAAGCACTGGTGTGGACCTTGCAAGAAAACAATCTAGAACAGGACGCCGGTCTATTCAATACCACATTAATTTGTATCGTATGTAGAAATAATGTTGAAAATGTCCTCAAAAATTGCTCTTGAAACAACGGCAAACAATTCTTCGTTCAAGAAACAAATCCCTTGTTAAATAAAGCATCCATTCAATGGACACTTCCTGAGCAAACGTAATTATCTCTACTTTCACGCAACAAACATACCGAAATAAACTTTCCTTTGCACTAAGCGAGCCAAATGCAAACCTCTTAATTTTAAATTTAAAAAATCAACAAGCCTCTTATGCAGCGAACGTTCGTACATACGGCGATAGTTTTCGAGGGTGTGCGAAACTTGCAGTTTAATTTTCTTTCGCCTACTGTACCAATACCACCAACAGTGCTAGCCGATGATGGTGGCCACCAAGCAACACGCAACAAAAGGAAGCAAAGTACAAGAGAGACACATACAAAAAAAACACGACCAAACGGAAACAGCCGCGAAGAAACGCGACGATGAATGACAAAAAGATGATACAAAAAATAAAAAGGAAAATTAAATTATCTTCCTCCGTTCCTGTTAATGCCAGCTCGCAAGGGAAGATAAATAAAAGTACGATCGGATGCGGTTTCAAGCAAGCGCACCCTGCCCACGTCCTCTGACGAATGTGAGGAGGCTCCTTCTAGCAAAGTTTTGTTTCTAGCCGACAAAGACGACAACGACGACGACGGCGACCGAGACCCACAACCTATCCAGCCCGGACCAGCCTAACGAACGGGCAGCAGCAGCTTTCGGAGGTGACACACAAGCGTGCGGGCAAAAAGTTTTCCATTTTAAATTTCGCCTCCACTTGAGCTTATTTTCCTTGCGATTGGATACGTGTTTCATTATGCGCTGTGTCTTTCCGGGTGTTTCTTTACCATTTTTTTTTCTTTCGTCTTCGGTCTACACTTGTATTGTCTTCTTCGCCAACAAGTGAGAGCAGGCAAAAAGGGCCGGGCGGGGCAAGAAGGGCAATATTGGGTAGGGAAAGGAAACAACCCGAACGAAACGCCCGGTACGTGTTGCTAATAAATTGCAATACACTTCGGATTAGACCTTCATTGTTAAAGTTTTCCTCCGCTGGATACACCGGCCACCGACGACCGGCCGCCGATGACAGCCTGGCCGAAGAAGGACGCAACCAAGCCCCTGCACTATGGTAAGGTTACAACGGGGAAGCCACCTTTGTGGTTGCAGTTTCGTTTGACCACCGCAGAAAGAGAAAGAGGGTAAGGAAAATGTCATAGAGCAAAATGCCAGGGGGCGCTAAATTTACTTCAACTTTTGAGTTATGCACCACCCCCACCACCAACAGCATCCAATGGTGGAATGGTGAAAGATCCAGCTCGCGGTCTTATTTTTTATCCAGCAGCGTGGTTCAGCACTCACGCACCAAACATTGCTGCTGCTTCTTCTTGCTCTTGTTCTCGTGCAACCACCAATTGAAAACGATCGTCCCGTTTCATCCAGTTCCCTTCAATTCCCGCGGTAAGTCATGGACAAGTTTTGTCATAGTGTATAAATCTCTCTAATAGGCCATAAATTGCCCCAATGCAAGCCGAACACGCAGACCGCGAGACCAATTTCGTCTTGTATCGCATACCAGTTCAGGGCATGTTGGAGGCACGCGTGAGACTGTGTACGCCACTGCCCTCGGCCCGTAGGTTCGCGGATGCCAACCTTTCGCCAGCGCCAGCGTTTGAGAGTGGAGTTTATTTATTTTTCCCCCATACTACGAACAGCATCGGGATGCTGGGGCCAATTTCGCAGTTACAGGCGGAAAAGTTGATAATGTTAACTTAATTTTTTCGGTCGCTGGTATGGTGGGAGGGTGCTGGAAAGCGAACCGGACCGTACTCCCGGCTTGCGGGAAGATTAATGGGTCAGCTAAATATTGTCCCAAGCGATTAATCGTTTATTTTATGTGAGAGAGTGTGTATGGGGTTTACGCGCGCGTATGTGTGTGTATCTGGGTTTGTGGTTATGGGTGCCGAGATTGCGGTTTTACATTAAATATGTAAATCGGGCGATCGAAATGGCTTTTTAAGCATTTGCAGTGTATTATTATTCAGTGGAGTATTTACAAATTTTTATCGAGTTTTCTTTTATCTACCGCAGCTCCGTCGAAGTTCCGCGACATAAACCATGCAATCAATGCAATGTAGTGATTTAAATATTATTTCACTTTTTCAAATATCCTGACAAATCATGCATTTGCTCCTTCAGAATAAAAAAAAACTCTTTAAAAAAGACAACAATTCCAAGGAAAGAAGGAATTTGAACACCTGATGATTACATATAAGATACACATATACATATATTTATATTATCCCATCCGTTAATGGAAACCAAATAAAAAAGGGACAGCCTTTTTTTAAAGAATTTTAATTTAAAAAATGGATGTAATGTTGTATTTTTACCATAAAGTTTTTTTTTCTCTAGAAATAAGAATACTCCAACTGTACCGTAGTCAACAATCTTCGAATTTTTGTTATCAGTTTCATTTTTGTAGCTTCCTACACCTTGTTTACCGTACAAATGAAGGCCAAAACATCACTGCTACTTTAACAGCAGTGCACTTCACAAAACAGATGACTATCGTCTTGGCAAGTAAAACCGCCCAAGTCCTCGTCGGTACTAAAAGTCATCGTGTTATGGGGATGCACGACAGATGCCAAACGAAAAGCAAAACCCACTGCCCCTAACCACTTCCCCCTCCAGCGACTAGCGTTTTGACCGGGTATGTGATTTATTACGGCTGATAGCATTCCGAGCATATTTCAGTCACACGGTAACTTGGTTGCGATTGGAATTTTCTGATAAGTGTTGAAAAGGCAAACTGGCGGCTCAAACGTGTGCGAGATTGACTGAGTGTGCGACTATGGTTGCTACGTACCCGCCAACACGATACACAGCATCATGTGAAGTCGTCGAACGGATGTCTCCGGTTTCATGAAAATGAAAAAAAAAAATAAACAACACAAAACAAAACACAAACTTCATCGGTTAAGAAACAAGCCCGCTTGTTGATGATGCTGGTGCCCGCCTTGGTACACCTTCCACATGCGAAACCAACATCAAAGCCTTACACGTTAGCTACCTTGGTTGGATTTTGGCACTGGTGCTACACGATGGCACTAGGAAGATTGCTCTAGGCGTCCACGTAGATCTAACAACATTGCTCGAGCGTGCACTGCACTATCCTAGCAACCGTCGAAACCATTTCCGACGGTAGCCATTGCGATAAGATGAAACGATGCCCAGCAAGCGGTGGCCAGGTTACTCGCTACGCCAGAACCGTTGCGGGTTTGCTAACAGTGAAGCTTCCCACCAAAAAAAAAGGACACACCCACTCGGACCACGGCGTTGACGCTATCTCAGTAGCTAGCTAGTCGCTAGCAGTAAGATCATATTAAAATTAATTTTTCACAACCTCGGCCCCCGAACGCACACTAAATAGCTGCCGGCACGGGGCTCACCCGGGCCAACAGAACGACACACGCGGGACACGACCGAACCACGATGCGAATAACCAACCCTGCCCAAAAAGGCCCTCCCGGGGTACGCTCTAATGTCAAATGGACGCCCTTATCTGCTCGAACGTAAAGTTTGCGAAGATTTATACGACGAAATTATTTCTACGAGCGCACTAGCGCTTGGCCCCGGCGGTTGCTTTGTATCACGCCACCGTGATAGTAGTCAGCCATTGTCAGCGAGGCAGGCAAATGAACTAATGTCCATTTCCGAAGCGAAAAGCGATGGGCCCTTGTTTTGGGGCGTAAGAGGGGGAGGGAGTTGGATTCGCTTTTATCAGAACGGGACGTAACGCAACAGTGTTTGGGGGAATGGGGGAAGTCCTTCCTTTCAAAATTTGGATGGCGTGATCCTAAATACTGGGCCGTTTTAGATGCTGTTCATGCCCGAACGCCCGTTGCTAAGCCACGGGACAATTAAGAGTGACGAAACAATTACAGCTATCGCGTGATTGTTGCGAATGCAGAGGTGTCCACTGTCTTCATCCGGACACGTGCGGACGATGAATAAAATACTAATTATTTATGAAGAATGCTTACAGCGCTGCACGGATCAACGTTGCTACATTTTAAATATTTTCTTTACGTTTTTGTGTGTTTTTTTTTAGATTCTATAGAAACGGACAAAGGTAATATTGATACCACGGATTGATCACAGGTTTGGTGGGAATATTCAACAATGTTACAATTAACTAAAGCTTGATAACTGGAACAACAGGAAATACGATAAATATAAACAGAGTTTATCTCAATTGTTTGTGAATGTATTCGATTCGAAAACGTACAATTCACTACAGCTAATTATTGTTGTCTTTTTGTTGGTTTTGGTTCAGCTTCAAGCTCTTGTCATACAGAAACTTCTTTCAAATCATATTTAATTTACCTGAAAAATAAATAGTTTAATTGTTTTTAAATTTCACTCTTATTTGTTTTCTAAAAATTCTCTAAAACTATATCGCTCAACAAAAGAATAACAAATGGGCTTGAATAACGCCATCTGATTTCGTTTCGTTTTTTTTTTTTGTCCTATCCATACAATGATTATGAAAGCATTTGGAAAGCTTTTATTGCCATTGCCATCAAAAACTATTGTTACAAGAATGGCAATAAAAATAAAGACGTAGGTTGTAGATGAATTGAAATACTCAGGCTTCATCGTCACGCTATGCACTACTACTCGAAACCGATAGCTTATCGGCAAAACAGCATGCCAAATAAAGTTACAAATCGCACCGCTCTCAGAACGACCGTGCCACTTCTCGAACGCTATTGAACTTAGAAAAAAAGGAAACCAATGGAACCTTCCAGCATCGCTCTGGTATGCTACGTTTGATGAACTGGGTGGAAGAACACCATCGCACTGAAGCTTCTCGGTCGCTACTGCCTTATTAAACGCTCTCGGAAATCGGACTCCCACTCGATACAACCCGCTTTCGTACAAAAACCCTACAGCAAAGCCCAGCTGGTGTTAGGCAGGGAGTCAGCTGGATGGAGCATGAAAACTATACAAACCATTGAATCATCGAACGCTGACTTGCCTGCCGTGCAAAATCACTCCACTTGTACGGAGGCTCTTAAAATCTAGCCTCAAAAAACTGCACTACCATCCGTGAGCTTTCCATCTTACTGGCAACCCAAAATCAGTACTGCCAGACCAGCCGGCTTCCGAGGGAACCATTCAAAACTGGAGGATTTATTATTCTTTCTCGAGGTTTTCTTCGCGCAAAGAATCGTGGTTTTGCGTTTTCTGTACCGGTTTTTTCTCCTCGGCCCTGCAGACCCTGTTAACCCTGCAGATGCTCAGCTTGGTTCGCTGTACTCCTGCAGTATGGTGGTTTCCCCTAACCCCACATTAGCAATAGCTTGTGCCTCGCTTTCTTATCTTCCCACGTAATTTTACCCCGCCGTTGAATAAAAAAAATATTAACAGACTGCCCGCACAACACCGGCACCAGCACACTTTTTAACGCACACAGCGCCCAAGATGAATGGTGTTTTTCTTTCCCCACTTTGCTGTTGCGCGGGCAAGCTTCACCAGCTGCTTTCCTACCAGCTTTCAGTTCGGCTTCCTTTCAGGTTGGAGTGAAAATTCGTAAAACTCACCGAAGGGCGCCTTATTCTTGATTTAGCGGGAAACAAGAAAAAGTCCATGTTAACAAGACGCTACCAGCAAGTAAGATGGATGCGTTGTATGGTTCGCCCTTTTTTTTATTGCTTGCCTTTTTGTTAACTTGGTTCTCTTGGTTGTTTTGTGTTTTGTCCCCTGTCTCACCGTCACCAGTCTCCTAGCCACTCCTTGCTATACGCACAGAAACCGAGAGTCACTTCAGGAGTCCGCTGCTCAACAGCCTCCGCACCCGCTGGCAAGGTTAAAGTGCTCCCGTGAACTTAGTACTGGCATTAGCAAAGCGGGCAAAAAGCAT
Source organism: Anopheles christyi (assembly GCA_000349165.1). NCBI lineage: Eukaryota > Metazoa > Arthropoda > Insecta > Diptera > Culicidae > Anopheles > Anopheles christyi. The sequence goes on along the minus strand of KB677602.1, from coordinate 9,034 downwards.
CAAAAGATCATCATCGCACTGGCAAAATGGTAAAATAACCATGGCAATGGTAGAATGGCAAACATTCACTCACAAGAAAAGTGAGCGCGCTCCGAAGACGCCCCGAAAAAAAAACACGTCGATTCTTTTACCGTTCCACTCCCAGCTTTAAAAATTCACAAGCAAAAGTCAATAAATTCTAATCAAATAACACACCAATGTGCGTTGCGAGCAGCGTCGAGTGCGCTTTAGCTTTAGCACCTTCTTCCTTACCCAATACACTCACGCTCGGTCCGGTATCGATAAGAAATTATCGCTCGAAAGCGCGGAAACGAGGATCATCAGGGCGCTATCGTGTTGGGAAGGTAAAGCAAAAATCCTGAATCGTGCCTAATTTAGCCCTGCAAGCAAGCCGCGTTCCAGGGCCTGTTGCCATGTGTAATGGAATTTGAATTCGTAGAAGTAAAAACGGCAACCAAAATGACGCAATGACGGTACTTGGGAGCTTTTTCGTCCCTGTCCTGATGCGCCGATACGGTGTGTTAGATAGACAATTATTTTATTTCGCAACCGTTCCTGGTAATGGAAATGGTTTTTCCCATTTCGAGATTCTATCGTGTCTTTTTACCAGCTTAGCAGCGTTCGAATCGAATTGTAACCAAAAACACCGTGGCACGTGGCGGCGTGAAAGGTTTCTAAAAACAGATGCCTATCGTTTCGCGCTATCAATCCATATCCATCACTTTCGATTAGTTAATTTCCTGAAAAAGAAGGGTAAATTTGTAAAAAAATCTTCAATTTCTAAATATTCATATTTCGATCCGAATACAAAATTTACTTTATCACAGAAAAGATTAAACAATGTAATGAAATGATTGATAAGCTTTTCATTGAAATACCTGTCACTCAACTATTTCATTACAGCAGTGAATTATTAATTAAATTTGCATTCTCGACGCTTTTTTTTATTTTGCTTCATTTTACGAATCTCTCTCCACTTATTTGGCTTCAAGAAGTGCATTCAATCACTAAATTCAATTTTACGTGTCCATCACTCCATTTTCATTTCCATTGGGGAAACGCTGCACACTATACTTTCAGCAAAAAGTTCTGCATCATTTATTGATATCCTGAAATCTCCCCATCAACAACCAATACCCCAACACTCTTTGTCCCTAAGTTTGGATCTCATCACGCTCAATGCAATACACCATTGCATTCAACGGAACCACGAACTGTGGTAAACAGTTTTGCCCTTTTTCTGAAACGGTAACGAACGAATTACTCATCAAATTTGCAACGTGCCACTATCGCTTTCTCACAGCTCGTTCAATAATGAAATCATCGGCAAGCGCGTCTCATCCGATCGGAGCTCCTTCCTCGCCAAAACTATATAAAATTCCATATTGTTTTGTGGCGCTGTTGCCTTCCGCACAATGTCGGCGAATGTTTCAAGCGGTGGCGCAAAGGTGAAAGTTTTTCTTCCAAAAACCGATCCTTCGATGTGGTGCCTAAAATTGCGTTTTTATTTCACTGTAAATGACACTTATGGAAGTTTATAGGATTATTTTAGTTATTGTTTGTTATACTTAGTTTCTGTGACATTTTAAATGAACTTTTTCATATAAAGCACTTTTTTTACCTTTAATGTCTTATTTTATCTGTTCTTCGTCATGAGTTAAGTTATGTAAACATTATAAAAAAAATTGCTTGTTTTATCGTCTTCATGCATTTCTACGACAATGTTTTAAAATCTTTTCCAATTGAAATTTACTCTTTCTATCAACCTGCACTACTTTTCATTCCGCCTACTTCAAATGTCCCTTCCCGTTGAAGCTAAACGCCGGAACGTGGAACACATTCACGCCATATGCTTGTGGCATCTCTCATTCGGTACAAGCAAATCCTTACGGTCCAAAAACCCCCCAAAGAAAAGCTTCAGCAAATGAAGGTATGAATGATTGAATCAATCGAAATAAAAAATTCAACTCCTGTATGGTGTGCTTCAATGATGCCGTCTTAAAGAAAAAGCCCTCCTTCAACACTATTCCGCACCCATCATACCACTTCACGACCATGAGTGTAGAATGTTTACTAAAATGAAGGAGCATACTTGCAGCAAAAAATAAAAACCTCGAGAATCGCTCAACAACAATAAAAAGAACCGAAGATGCGAGCAGATCAATTCCCAGGCCTATGTTCGGATGCGGCTCTATTCCATCTAGATTCATTCCAGCCCATCCCTCACTTGTGTGGCGCTTCTAACAGAACGCTTTTGTTCCAGTTTCCCGCATGGTTCTCGCACTATAAAGGGAAACTTTTTGCCGTTTGCTAGTGCCATGCCGATAGCAGCATACAAATGGCACTTTGTAAGCGACATTCTTCGCCAACTCGAAGCTTGCTAAATGTAAGTGGAAATAGCGAACGAGTGGCAACGAGAAGAGAAGCAAAACAAAAAAAAACCACACGACTCAACCGATTGGTCTGGTGATTGTCTCTGTGACTGAAGCAAAAAAAAATAGAAGAAACTGAAGGGAAAAAAAGGCTGGATGGGCTTATATTTTCTAGCATATCGACATTGGGTGGAAGGCATCCAGTCGTTACCTTTTTTTTGCAATGAGCTACCGAGGAAGCCTTTCGATTGAAGAATTGGATCATGAAGTAATGCACCGGTTGGAAGGGCAGTGCATCATTGCATATCTACTGCCCTCTATTTCATCGCTAAACGCAATATGAATAGTTTAAATAATTTGCAATCCGTTTCCTCCACCCACCATTCGATGGATACGTGCTGAATGTGTACAATGCTTTGCCGAGCACTTCTTATTACTCGTGACGTGTGTGATGTAAATATTAATTCCAAGAATGCAAGCCAGCGCTACCAGAAGGATGTGTCATTTGAAATTGTTTACGATATACGTTACAGCTCGCTCGATTATTGCTTTTCATAAATGACCGGTGAAAGTTCATACCTACTTTATCGGGTACTTTACATTCCAAGAGAATTCCTGGAATTTCCTGCACAAACAAAACCTACCATTTTTATCACAAAGAAAGTGGAATTAATGCTTCCCATTTTCGAAAATTGTTTTCCATTTTGCTTCTCTACCTCCTTTTCCCACAAATCCATCTAGCTTCGATTGCGCTCGTGCTGTTTGATAAATTAATCAGCATGCTACATCGCTTCTCCTTCACAATGGGAGCAGCGTACGAAGTGGATGAGTTTTTTCGCCCCCTGTGGAAAACCTTTTTTGTTTTATCACCCATACCCAAGCCGAACTATGGATAAGAAAAAGTTTGAAGCGAAGGCAAATTTGCATACACCTGATAATAATCAGAATGGAAACGCTTCTTGCATCTTGAAACGCTACGTGATATTATGTCGAGGCGGAAACGAGCTTCTTTTTAAGCTCCATGCTTGAATGAAACTTTCTTGGAAGTAACAATTTTGTTGCTAATAAACTAACAATCAACACTGAAAGCAATAACCGTGTTTCACAAAAGTAATTATCGTATTTTTGTGAAATTCAGAAGCACCATAAAAAGCAATTTAACAAGAAAAACATTTATATTTGCAATAAGCCGTACTGTTAACATATCTGAGAAACTCTGTTCAAATAAAAATAAACAAAAATACATGTTTTTCAGGCTCTTATTTCAATCTGTTTTCAATTAGCTCAATAAAACATCTACAGCAAAGATGAAATGTAGTGCAGAAAGCATACCTTTAGGAGCGTTTGTCGAGTTTCTCAATGATCATAATGGAAGATAATGGTTATCATAATGAAATAACTACGACTACGCTTGTCCCAGTGAACTGCATCATTTATTTTTTTGTTTTTATTTTTATAATAAAGCACATCATTTCGATAGCTATTTTGTAACTTCCGCACATTAACATCTACTCCAATGTGACTTTATCGCCCACTTCTACCCTGGTTTCTTCTTTCTCAGCGCAACATTACTCCTCCAGCTTTCCCTGTCCTACACCTACCATCGTACCGTACGCAAACCCTCAGAGACGCAGTAAGCAAACAAAGCTTGCGAATGAGCTGTTTGATCACTGATACCGTTGCCGTTCAGTCCTAATGAAGCGACCATTTCTTACATCACGAGCTGACGAAAGACGCCGAACCGTTCCGGTGCCGTTCCAAATGAAGTTAGTAACCAATGGCCGCGTCCATACACCGTCACTCTGCAGTTCGCTTCGTACACTGCATTATATTACATTTAATTAGCTTCAATTAAATTTTACTATCGTCCCGAACCCGGCTGCCCATCGAGACATCGAGAAGAAAGCATTGCCCGGGGCCGGGTGCTTTTTGTCCGGAAGCATCGCATTCTTATACCGTCACAGCCCATTGGAAGCTTTCTTTGTGCACAGCGTGCGTTCGATGGCTTGCCACTTCTTTCACCACTCCTCCAACCCGATCTCCCGTTGGCGTATATGTGTGTGTGTTTTTGTGCACACATCCTTCTATGCAACCTGTGTGTCTGCCTGGATGCTGCAATGGACGGCGTGTGGAGTCAGCCGATGGAAGTCACTGCACATGCAGTACCATTGTGCTGCCTTTTGAGCGTCCTCAGTGCGGTTGTAAGGGTTGGCGCATCTAAATGCATCACTCTAGAGTGCAGCTTTGCGCTTGATTCCAGCTGGATGATTATACAGCTAATTTCAAAGTTCTTGTCTCTCATTTGGTGTTGGAGTAAAGTTTCACTTACAGCCATATCGCATCGCACTGTGCCGGGGTTTGAGAGCTGGCTCCGAACCCATTCCAATATGTTCCATCTTGAATGTGATGCTCTCGGGCGGACACACATACAAATGCGTGTGTGTGTGTGTCGAGGATGGGCAAATTACTTTAATTGAGTGTTCGTCGAAATGGTTGCAAAAATAATTCAGTTCGAGAGAGAAAGCGAATCAAGCGCTTCAACGTGAACTTACAAATAGTGCATACGGTTGAGTGGGTAAAATGTTTGCACAATGTGATTATTTAAGTTCCACAGAGAGATTATGTGTCATATCACTGGTATTCTACCTAAGAAAATGGTATAATAATCACAATAAAATCACATGAACGTTTTAACACAATCTACATCAACTCTTCCAGCGGAGCCTCTCCTCAGATCCATAATTCAATACGAACTTCCAAGCGGCTCAATTGCTCCATCCAAGCAGGCCACCAATCTGATTGCTCCGTTCTAAATCAATTAGTTACTAACTGTGCCTACGAACATCACAATATTGAGCGGTAATTCATCTGATTAGTCGTAAGTCATTAGCAGCCGGTTACTAGGCAGCTGGAATCTGTTCATCCATCGTTCCTACTCGGCACCGGGGTCTATCGACCTTACTGCTGCAGGACCATTACGCTCCTAGTACGCATGCATTTTTTATGCTTCTCACCTCTCACACTTCTGTGTGCCCCACTGTTCTGGTTGCCACCGTACGACAAGATGTTTGAAATTCATAACCGAGCAGCCCGTTCCCCACACGCCTGCGACAAGGTATAAACAGCCCATAAATTATCCATGTCGAGTAAATCGAGCCAGGAGTGCTTCCACCACAAGGGCACGCAGACACTCGGTGAAAGTTGTGAAGCGCAACTGGGTAGAAAAATAGACTCATGGCATGGGACACAGTGCCTTCGGGGAAGCTGCTGCGTCTCAGGACACGATCTGCTTTTTGGACCCGTGTCCTATCGCTTCCCCCTCCCACATTGAACCATTATCAATATGTGAATATGGTAAAAACGTTCCTTCACACATACAGATACGTACACACACACACACAAACGTACGACGATCCGATGCGGAACGATCTCCATTTTCTAAACGGCACAGCATTGATGCGTTGCATCAACCTCTGAGCAGTACTAGGAAAGACAAAGAAGTAGAAAAAAACCTACATGAACCCACACAAAAACTCACACACACTGTCTCAAATCATCTCCATGGAGCATGGAGTCACTCCGCCAGAAAACCCGGTGTGCCTTCACCGGAAGAAATGGCGTAAATAAATTTCAATTAAATTCAATTTACGTTATGAAAATATTGAGCCATTCTTCATCCTTCGCCCTGCAGGCACAGAGTCAACTGCGTCCGTCTGATGCCCCATTTCAGATTGACCCGAGCCATTCCCCGGTATGGTTGGTGCAGGACAGTTTTCTCTTTCCGAAGCTTTCCCCTCCGTTTGCTTACTTGCTTCCGTAGACACATAATTTTCTTTCCGTGTGGTTGCGATGCGGTATCTGACGTTGGTGTATCTGGAGGAGGCGCAAATGGTGAACGACAGAAAAGTTGAATGTCTTTTTGTCTGGACGTACAAGCATACAGTGCTGGATGTCGCTTACAAGAAAATGGAAAATTCTTTTACTTAAATCATAAATGATAGTGCTGGAAACTATACGAATGGTTAAATTGTGTATATGGGATCACAGTTGAAGGATATTTTTGTTGTTGTCTTATTACGTTAGTGTTACTCAAAACAAGTTAGTATGTAAGAGCATTGTCGTTTTTTCATCGTTGCCCAAAATAATGCCAGCTTCAAATGCGCTACAAATATAATGTACATTGTACGCAGTTTATGTGAGTCATATCTCTGATATTCGCTATTTAATACTCTTAAAAGTCTAATTAAGTTCCATTCATTGCTCTGTACTCCCATGCACAAACATTATCGTAGCAAAGCGCTATACAACAAATATTAATTATCTAACTATTAATCTTGCTTTTGAATTGCTTTTTCATCAAATGTCATCGCCGAATGAATGGTTCTATTTTTGTCCCTCAGCTATCGTATCGTATGTGGGGACAGCTAATCGAGTGTGAATGTGTTTGATTATTGTCAGACTCTCGTGACCGAGAACATAAATATCAATCACCACCTGTGCCCTTGATCGACCCGAATCCACTGTCCTGTTCACTGTGTTCACTGATGTTGGACTCGTGATTACATTTAGCCACCGTTGCGTGAGTTGAGTTATTTTTAATATTCACTGCGCAAAGACGCATTTTTTTTAATACATCCTCTCTGATCGCCCTCTCTCTCTCCCACTTTCTTTATCTCTTTACCTTCTGAGCAGGTGTCTAAAAGAGGAACTGCAACGAAGGTGGGCAACGGAGGTCTATTGAGGCACCATTGTATCCTGCCAGCCACGTGGACGAACGAACGTCGCTGCAAGCGTCTTCTTTCACTTTTTCCGAATCGCCAACAGTCGCTGAATAATGATGCCATCGTGTAAGCAGATTACTGCCACTAAGACGATTGTGCGCTACTTTCTTATTATGTTGATCCTCCTTCCCTCATACCCATACCGCCCCAGGCTCCCCAGCGTTATTGGACGACTCCGCACGATTTTGGCTGTCGCTTCGGAGCAACCTTCGAGGATTTAAGCCACGGAACAAGATTTATGTACCGAACCGTTTTCCTTGCCCAACTTCCAAGCTTCCAAGGTGGGTACCATGCTCCTCAGCAGGGGGGTGCACTGAAGATGGATGTGCAACGAGCATAAGAAGCTATGCCCAGCCCGCCGGCTTACCATGCTGGGGCTGGTTGCTCTCGGCTTGTATCTGTTGATTCGCGTTATGATAAATTACCTCCACCGGCCAAGCAGCTTTGGTGCTGATGGAAATTTATAATTCACAAATGTCGCCGGTGCCCCGTCTGCTGTCTGCTGTATTGTTATTGTAGCCTATTGCGTCGTTTTGCTGGCAGCCGATTGTCTTTCATTAACGGTCGGAAGCATCTTGCTTCTTTTTTTTTGTTGCTTTCTTCTCCAGTTATCACTCACTTTTAATTTGTGTTGGCGATTTTCGGCTAGGTGATACGTGATTTCACGCGTGGGATGATTGTGAAATAAGTTTTTAATTGTTTACTGTGAACTGTGGTGGGCGGTTTAAATGATCGGCAGAACTGTGAGCTATTTTTTCCCTCCCTATTTGTACGTTTTGCCATTATCGGAATAGCTATTGGTTGTTATGAATTCAATGTTACTCCAACTGTGATAATTGTTAGGCGTTGATTAATTTGATTGTCTACCGTGATTTGTATACAAAAACGAACCAAAAGAACGGTTCCAATTGTTGTTTTTAACTTAAACGTTAAATTTCCTTCGGTTTGAGTATTTCATGTATTGTTTTCTTCTATGCGTCTATCACCCCACGAAACCCAAAAACTACTATCAACTGTCTCCCGTCTTGCAGATATAACGTCATTGAAAGTAGCGCCATTTTTTGCGTACAGTTTACGAAATGATGTATGAGTTTAGCAAATACGCGAAACAGTTTCTCCAGCAAAAATTTCTTAGCAGCAAAAAAAAAAAACAAACCACCGATGGGACGGATCCCAACCCCACTTACAATACTTATCACCCTCAAAACTCCATACTGAAACGATTGCCATTTTCATCATTTGTCATGTCACCATTGTTCATATAGCCACATGGTCCGATCATCAGCGGAACCGCATAAAGTTTCAGCAAGGAGCCAACAAAAAATAAACCTTCTCAACCAAAAACACTCACACACCCATGGACCCATAAACTTCCTTACGCTGCGAAATGTTGCCCCATGGCTCATCATCGTCGCTGTCATCGTTATCCTTCCTATTTTCAAAGGTCCTTCGCATTGTGACCGACGCTACCTTTTCCGGCTGCCCTTCACATTTATGACCCCCGTTTTTGCTCGTGCTAGTGCTCCTCATCTTGGTAGCCGTTACCATCCAGAGCCAGGCGGGTAAAGAAAACAACCAACCTTCCGAAACCGTCAACCCTTCGACGGTGGTCACCCTGCCTGGTCGGTAGGGAGTAAAAATTGACGAGCAAAACATCCGGAAAAAATTGAACCATCCGAAGCCCGGACTCTTTGTTTCTTTGTACATCATTAGCAAGCGATTGTTCCGTTTTTCAGGGTTGAATACGGTTTCACATGTGTGTGTGTGTGTGTGTGTATTGAGAGTGTGGGTTTACGGTAAAGAATGAAAAAAAAACGGAAGAAAAAGTGCAACAATATGGAAAAAGAAGCCCAAAGGCCAAACTGAAACCGTCTTATCCCA
>KB677591.1:0-15754 GCA_000349165.1 Anopheles christyi | reverse complement strand
AAAAAAAATTAGGCTTGTAATGTAATAATTGCTTCCCGCGTAAGAAAACTCTTAATATAGCAAGTATGCATAGGTAGACCTTTGCATGTAGATACATTTGTTTCGCCAACAATTGTGTGGTGGTGGTGATTATGATGGTGTTGGAGTCGCGTTTAGCACAGCTAATGCTATACAAAACAAAAAAAAAAAACATTGCCTTTTCGAAACAATAAACGTAATCGATAGCAAACAATAACAAATCGTATAAGCAGCAGAGTCGGCGACCAGGCAAGCCCGTTTCGCACCACAGCGCATCTGCTTTTGTTTCTGCCATTTTTTATCTGCACAACGATAGCCAGCACCAGCAATTAATTGTGGGCGGGATTGTGTCCGGCAGCAACAATCAACCTACCAGTGCTGACCAGTTGCAATCGTTGCCTTGGGATTATCATAAAAATAAACAAATGCCTAACAAAAAAAAAAAATAAGTGTATTGTTAAAATTAGCTTGTTGCGTTGGATGCGACCGGCCACCGGGTTGCGGGAGGGAAGATCAGAAACGATCGGGCTGCATGCATTCGCTTCAACTGTTAATGTTGCTGCCCCCAGTCAGCTGGTTGTGTGCCATTTGCAGGATGTCCTTCTTCTCCTTCGGGAATCGCAGTTCCCGACCCGCCAGACGGGCAGTCTCTAGTTCTCTCTCGGCTATAGCCAGCTCCCGGCTGAGCAGGCCGGGATTTTCGTGCTCCCGCTCAATCCAGTCGAGCGCCATCTGCTGGCGCATCTCGTCGTCCAGAGATCGGTTGGAGTAGTGGGCGACCACCTCCTGTCGCGAGCATTGCCGTTCGCGCATAGCCTTCAGCGAACCGTTCCAGTGCAGCAGCTGGAACACGGTCATCAGCTCCTGAAACTCGAGCATGGTGCGGCCTTTGTTGGTTTCCAACATAAATCTACACGTGCATTGAGCAAAAAATAGAGAATGAAAGCACCACCAAGGGATAAAATGTTTGCCTTTTGTTTTTGCTATTACTTTCTGCGACAGTTAAAACATGTTTGGAAAAAGGTGTGGGATGGGAAAAGGTGAAACTGTAACGTTACCTGAAGGCTCCAATGCCGGTATCCGGACCGTCATCCTCTTGGTTCTGGTCACCCTTGAAGGAGGCACGCGCCTCAGTGACAGCTTTCTCGATAAAATCATCGCTGATACGCCGGGACGGGTGTTCGTTGAAAACCGAATTCATTAAAGCTATCTTCGCGGAGCTTCGCCGTGCTTCTGCTTTCGTGGGGCAGTTCTGTAAAAACATAAAATTGCACACAAAAACCGTTTGATGCGTTTTTAAAGAGGGGGAAAAAAAAACATGAGCACACCCGTACCTGAAAACTTCCGAAACAGCTTCCACCGGGCAGGGTTACGTAGCACACGTACGGTTGGCTGGTGGACGGTATGGATTCGTATATCACTAGTGCACCATTCTTAAGGTCAGCTCCGCGCGCCGCTTTCATTTGCCAAAATTCTTGCAGTGCTTCTACGACATTAACTGAAAGGGTAGAAAACGAAACGGGATGTTTTAGAACGTTTCAGAGTTAACGTGTTAAGATGGGCTTGCCCAAAAAAGAAGAGTTTTGTATGAAGTTGTTAGTAAATGAGCTGCATTAATGATAACACATGCAAAGTGCCGCAAGTCTTACCACCGTAATCGCCATCATCGTACAGTGCTGGAATGTGGGGAATGGACCAGATCGGTTCTTCCGGGTAGACCATCATCTTTGCAGTGGGTGAAAATGGGTTTCAATTTGTTTTCGCAAACCAAACCAAACAAAAACCGGCTGGCACGAGAATGCACGTGGGAGGGATACTCAGTGTGGCGTTTTTTGCTTTCTTTTTGTTACACCCCGAGCCTTACACGGTCACTCGAAAGCGTTGAGCCCCCTGGATTGCTTGGATGCTAATGGATCCCAGCTAATATCGACCGCACACTATCACAACCGTATTCCGATCGTTTCTCTTGGATGCACTGTTTCTGAATGTTGATTTTATTTGTTGATTCAGAAGATGAACCTCTTCCGGGACCAACATCACACAACATCGAACTGGAGAAGGGGTTTGCTGATTGTTTGTTTGGTTGGAAATTGTATAGTGACTGTGATCACTGCTGTAATCTTTCCACACCAAATTGTTTGTGTATTATTTTTTTGCCTATCAAAAAACACTTTAAAACGTTTTCATTTGAATGGGATCGCCTGTATAAATTATTTTTGTGACTGTAAATTATAAAAAGTTGAAAAGAAATGTTAAACGTTATCTCACCGCAGTGATTGTCCCGTGTTTGCGTGTATTCAGTAATGCACGAGGGATGAAAAATACAATTTTATTTTACTGAAGTGCATTAGAACTATTCATTGCAGCCTAAACCTGCTTGTTTCCGCAAAACAAAAGCGGTACGCAACGTAATCTGCCCCTTTCGTTGGCTGCTGTATGAGATGATTCTATGGCTTCCTCTTCCGAGCAGTAAGCACCATTGAAATGGTGCTGTAAAAGCATGGGCGCTGAGTGTTTTTATTTCCCGAAAGGAAGAGAGGAATTATGTTCTTGGCACTTGAGTGGGCTCTAATTATCCTACCAGAGTGGCCAAAGCTTCGATGGTCGCTTCCGGTGTTTACTTTAAGCATTTTTACAATGTTTTTTTTTCTTCTGCTTCTCTTTCCCCCCCTCTAAACGCCCCTATGAAATCAAACTAGTCATTGTACAACAGTTCAATCAAGCGCCTCATAAAATACATACATCTCCATACGGTGGATGTATCTTTTCCGTGTGTCCTTTGTGTTACAGTTTTCAAGGCATGGCGAAACCACAGGCACCAGTTTACTTGGAGGATTATTTACTGTATTTGTGGGAACGAAAGCCACTTCCCCCCTACCAACACCCCCCGATAGTGTTACCGATGTTCGGTGGTTAGACTGTTTTTGTTGTTATTTTCTATGTGTGTACGTGTGTGTGTGTGTGTGTGTGTGTGTGTGTGTGTGTGTGTGTGTGTGTGTGTGTGTGTGTGTGTGTGTGTGTGTGTGTGAGAATAAGGAAAACCAGGGAGATGAATTAAAAGAGAGCCCACGCCAGCGCCAGACAACGCGCTGAAAGAAACAAAGCGTACGGAATCGTAGCTGAAATGCACAGATAAAAGCAGTTCAATCAAGACGGAATATTTTATTGCTTTCCCTGTTTTATTTGCTGCTCCCCCCCCACCTCGGCCGGGCCCGTAGTTCTCTCGTGGGATCAACCGGACGTCGAACTACTGCTGCCGCTAGTGCCGCCACAGCCTCCGCTCTGCTTCGGCCACCGAGCGCCAACCGACCCGGCACAAAACGAAACGAAACGACGCACAGGCCAAGCGAAACAGAGATGGAGATGAATATTAATTTCCTTTAAAAGTCGTAACAAATTCTGATGAAGTCAGTACGTCCACGAAAACGGTACATGGAAAGCAAAAGCAGACGGGTGCCCGAAACACACATACAGCAACAACAGCAACAAAAAAGAGAAAGGAAATAGTAGGCAAAAACGAAAACGGACAAGAACGTGAGGAAATAAAAACATTAGAGGTAATTATTATTGTTTAATCAAGCGATGTGTTTTTTTTTTGTTTGCAGTGCGACAGAAGTTGATCAATCGTTTTATCGCTACGGCTCCTTCGCCGGCAGTTGGAAAAATCTGCGCTCGATCTTGGATGAGTTATTGAGGTTAACCGTGGTACGTTTTGATTTTCGATTTGACCGAATTAACGAAGACACGAGCACGGGAATGGCGTTATGTGATTTCCCAGGCTCAAGGGGAGTGTTTAGAAACCATCCGACTGGGTGCGCAGTATCAGCAGAAGCAGCAGCAGCAAACACGCTCATCCGATGGTTCGAGCGTGCGACAAAACAAAGGACTTGAGCGCGTCGCTTAAAAGCGACGAACCCACCGAATTCGTCAGTGGTGTCACTGTTCAAACGGTTCAAGCAATAGAAAATCCAAGGCTAGAGTGGTTAGAAAAGCACTCGGCAAATAAAAACTGCTAAGGATACATCCTACAAATTCTTGCCTTCGAGCCTATTTTGAAAGTATGTTTCAATGTAGAAGAGTTGCACTGGTCAGCATTCTCCTGCCGCACTACTAATTGAATTATATATATATCGACGGGTATTTACATAAATTAAATTCGCAAGAAAGAAATCTGTAGCCCCGACCGCGTTGACTGCGCGCGCTGTGTAGCTGTATTTGTTGTCGTCGTCGTCGTCTTTTACTGCTTTCATATTTTTCTCGTTCAGGTTCATTCTTTCACCATCTCCCTTGTCCGGGATCGGATCGGGTTCATTCGCTTTCTTTCGCACCGCCACTGGATGGTGTTTGCAAAAGGTTTTGCGGCATCACAGGCATCGCCCGTCGTCTTTGCGCTCTCGCATTCTCTCTTTCCATCTGTCACATTGAACTATTTTTCTTTCGCCATTCTTCTTTAGGATCGCTTCTTGGAGACTGCTGCCGTTGCTGTTGCTGCTGCCTCCGTTAACGGCGTCTTGTGCGAGCCTTTGCGAAAGAGGCCGTAAAAATGGAACGGTTAAAATGTGAATCAGCAACAACACCGACCCCAGCTTCCACGCAGAACACACTCTCTTGCGGGAGAGTTCGCGAAACGGCGATACTCTTTGCGATGACGGGTTCGCAACAGGGCCCCCACTGATCGTGGCCGGCCTGAACGTGTGGCTGTGCATGTGGGCGTGCGATTCGCGATCCCGTATATGCTGCTGATGCTGCTGCTGCTGCTGGTGCTGCGATTGCTATTGCTGTTCGTTGCTGCTCTGTTGTTTCCCTTTACTGCGGTTAGCCATAGTGCAGGCTTTACTTGTTTGTGTGTATGCGTGTGTACAGTTTGTATGTATGTATGTATATACTTGCAGGTGGGTTGGTGAGTGTAGAAATTTTATTTTCATGCAGATGGTCACTTTATTTTTATTGAATTCTTCTCTCGTCTTCGCTGCGTTGCCCACGGTCGCCGACACTGGTGCTTCTTGTCGCCAGTACTGCCTTGCTTGCTTGCTTTTTTTTTAAATTTATTTGCAAGTATTCACTGCTTTGCATAAGTGTTGTACATCATGGAACAGGCGCACTGAAGGGCCGGAACGAGACAGCCATTGCGCGTGTGTGTGCTTATATATGTATGTAGACGGTAGGGCGAGCAAAACTAAGTACGAAAAGACACACTGCATACATCAAAAAGTCGGTGTCCGTGTTTATAAAGTATGCTGGTACTCGTTTCGTGTTTTTTAAATTCTTTTTCTTCTCTTTGTACACCTTTTCAACATTGTCGATTGCATCGAACGTAGTGGTTTCTTGCACTCGGCCCGTTTGTCCGTGCATACATTATTTTAAAAGCGGACGGCCAAGTTCAAAAACTAATCCTCGAAGAAGCCGTTAAAGAGGTTTGCCTGTATTTTAAAGCCACTAGGGTCAATGTTTCAAACTTCATACACAATGATCACATTTTGCAAACACTGTTTATAAGGGAAAACATCTAAAATATGATTGCTTGTGTAATTCCATAAGCACGTCTTTAAAAAATGTCACCACCGGAGGGAATCTTACGGACATAAGCCTGGCTGTAAATCTATCTCACCATTCAAGTGCGTCACTTCAACAAAGGCAACAACAACAACAACAACAAAAGCGCTCACTATTGTTATTATTATGCTACAACCAAACAAAAGCGATCACTCTAAGCTACGTCAGGGTACGTTTCTGGTTGCAAAGATGCTACGGCTAGTCACTATTACACTCTCAAAGAAAGTTTGTCTCATTGGTTGGGCTGAACAGGGAGGCCACCGCATCCGGATATCACTGAACGAACTGGTTACTCATCATCACCACTGGCGAACAACAACAACGACAACAACAACAACAACAACAACAATAATGAAAAAGCAACCAAAAGTGAAGAGACTGCACACACTTTCAAATGTCTCATCCGATACCGTAACACAATCAGTTTTTCCAACCACTCCAACCGGGTAAAAACAAGCAGTGGTTGGGGAAAAACGAGTGAAAAACAAAAGCACTAAGCCAACGCGGAATCACGCCGAAATCGCGACGATCTTACACGTCAATGCTCCAACGATATAGTTAAAAGACTAAAGAACCTAAAAAGTGGAGAAACATAAAAGCATACGCTCGTGAAGCGCGGCGCACTGAGCGAGCGCGGCCGGTTCTTGTGCTGGTGTGAATGCTGGGACCATTGAGCATCTCGTGTACGGCGGGACGGCCGCCCAGCACCTTTCGGACAGAGGCGGACAGAGCTCTCACGGCAGCATTTGTTTGGTGCTGTCTCGCTTAAACCTGCGAGAAGCAGCAGCAGCAATGCCCTGGCGCTTTTCTCTTGATCATTCCCATTCCTTCATTCCCGTGCCGTGCTGCCCGTTGGTGTGCAGGCGACAAGGGAAAAACGGGACTGCTGTCTGAAACTGGTGGAGGGTTGTCGTTGCGTCCGGTGGTAATCTGGTACGGGGGTCTGGAACTGTATGCGCACACTCATACAGAGGGAAAATTGAAATCTACGTTCGATCAGGCCTTTTTTTTCTCGCGAGCTCCGCGATCACAACCCGAATCTGTGAGAGTGTATGTTGATTTTTTCCTTCTTCTGTTTGTCTCCCTGAATCGTGTGGGCTCACTGCCCTGGCTCTGGTGCAGATCCGCAGCGGTTTCTTCTGCGCCACACAACACACAACAGCAACACAAAAAAAAAATACCCCAGAGGAACACACGCACAGGAGAAAGATCTACGCAACTGCAGTGCATTGGTGGGTCGCAAAGCGCCTCTCATACACCTGTGTGCGTGCGTACCGAGCAGATCTGCAGCGCTGTTGTGAGATGAGTTTAAGGTGGCAAGAGAGCCATTCGTACGAGAGCAACCGTACCGAACGGGAAGAGTGGTAAAAGGTTTTGAGCGAGATGAGAAAATTTAGGCAAACAAAAATGAGAGAGACAGTGGTGCTTCGAGGGGACTGTGAGCACAAAACGGATTCGGATTGTTGCCCTGTGCTGCAGCACACCAACAAAATGATAAGGTCGGTGTGGTATTAGGGCCAACGAACGATGAGCAGATGAACTGATGAAAGGAGACATAAAATGTAGAGAAATTTCGGCTCACTTAAGCGGCTGCACCAGCGTTTGTCGTCGTCGTTGTGGTCGTAGAACGAATGATTTAAGCGACGAACCCTCAAATTGGGCTCCCGGCAGAATGGTGATTTATTCCCCTTGGCACTAGACTTATCGGACAGAGACCGTGAATGTGTGTGTGTTTGTGTGTGTGTGTGAGTGTGTATGTGTGTATACACGTGTGTGGAGGGAGGGTGAGGTAAAAGGGTGACGAAAGGTAGGGAGAACAAAAGTTCTTCGCGTCGTACGATGTGAATGATTAGAGTGGCCAAGAAAGGAAGGAATGAGCAACTTCGATGACGGGTCTTCCCCTAGCCCTCTTCTCTTGGGTGGATCACAATGAACTGGACGACCTAGAGCATGGGTGGGGGACGCTAGGAAGGAAGCATAATGGGCTATATCGTTTCGAGAAGGCGTCTTCGGTAGTGGCTATGAAATTAGCTACCGGAACAAATAGGACACTTAACGCGATGCAACTGCGTTATGGAATAATGATAAAGGCTTGAATACAGAGGCAAAAACATTTGTAAAAACTTTTGTTACAATATTTTTAATCTTTCACACTAATTCAAGCTTCCATAGTAAAACTAAATGAATATTCATCTTCTTGTTGAAGTACAGAATCTAGGTAGCATTGGGACCTTATAGAGGCTTACTAGTCTTTATTTTACCGGGTAGCCAAGTTTTTGCTGCAGGAGACACAGCCCGGATATGAATTGAACTACGCCCGGCATTTACAGAAGCCGCCGTGCTTGTTCATTAGATTCATAGGGCAGCCCCGACAAATTCTACAAGAATGTCAAAAATAAATCATAGTTAAATCGGGGCTCAACTTATATTTTTGGCAGTAAACAAAACTCATAGTTTACTTGAGATTCCCTTGTAATCATTTTATAAGTTGCAATCTCTGCAACTTCCTTTCTGTTTCAATTGTATTATTCTTCTAAATGCACATTTGTCAATCTTCCTGCGCTATGTGCCCCGACAATGCCTTCGAGACAATGGGTACAAAAACGGCCAACCAAAAACTCCACACGCTCACGGCCGGCATTGGCATGGCATTGGTACAAGCCGAAACGCCTCAAAGGGAGACAAAATCAGCGAACGTTAACGTCACACTATCGTCTTAAACCAGCTCGATTCAATCGATTGATGTGCGGCTACCAATTTGAAAGTTTGTCAGCATACGCGGCCTTCCTCCTTTCGCACCACCACCCCCGGGGCCGGCACAGGCAACTGGGTTCGCGCAGAGTTCTTTCGGGTGAATTCCACCGGGTGTCTCGAGCGAAGACATTCCCATTTAATCGTCGCTAATAGTACTGGTTATCGATGATATTTTGCACGTCTGCATTCACTCGTTCGCGTTTTCCCCTTGGACCGGGAAAGGGTTCGCGCCTGCTACTAACCCCAGTATAGGTATGTGTGTGCATCCTCCGTCTCGCTTTATCTTGCCGAGTGTGTGCGTGTGTGTGCGTGTATGTCCCTTCCCCATCCAAAACCGTACAAAAGCGGGAGGAAGTGGCGGGTGAGCTTCGTCGTGGGTCGATTTCTTGTATGGTTGTCCTCTTGGTGCGCACGGTTTACATATTTGCTATCCTCTCAAAACGTACTATCGACGCTCGAATATGCATTTTAGTCACTCCCAAACGCCTGGCGCGGGATCTTTTTCTTCGTTTCCTCCCAGCCCCTCCCCATCCCCTCTTCTCACCCCTTCGAGCCCTTGTTTTGCTCTCTTTCTCTATGGTATCGTTGCGGGTTCTTCAATTTCCATCGCACACCCGCGTACCGCCCCTCTCGCACGCCGGGCTCATCTCGTTTTGCTTTTTTAGATGAATATTTCATCAGAACGGCCAATCGTCTCTCGTTTCATGTTTTGTATCTGTCGTTGTTTTTTGGTTTCTCGCTTGCAACTCTCGAGCTAAGGGTTATGGTGGAAGGGGGAGTGGGGGGCTTGGTGGAGGAAATAGCGGAGAGAAGATGATTGCAAATCGGATGGACCACAGGATCCTCCGCAAACTAGAGGGAGGGGTGGAAACAACACACACACATATAGGAAGCATGAGCAAAGAGCGAAAAACCAAGGAATCCCGAGAGAGAAAAAGCGGGACACCAAGAGCAATAATGCCTTCCGCCCAGGCTGCCTACCTGCCTACCATTAAGTGGTGGTGCGCGTGAGACCAGGCAAACATATGAGCGGCCGCAAACAGTACACAAGGGTGGCGCGGCGGTTGCACCAGCACTGCGCTTCCATTAATCTTGCTACAGGGCCAGCACGGTTCGTCGAACTATCGCCCGGAGGGACCGTATCCACTGGACTTTCATCACTTTCAAACCTTCTTCACGCCAGCCAGTTTCCTCTCGGTTCGAAACGGCAGCAGCAAAGGAACTGCCGGAACGCGAATCAACAACCGAGAGCCTTGTGCCGCGAGGCAGGAAGCAGGACACTCGCGGGACCATAGTTGCAGTTGCGCCAGCGCGTACGGTACTGGTAAAAGGGGTTTCCATGGAATAGGGGTTGGAGAGGTGTGGGTAAGGGCGGTGGGGGGGGGCGTTGATGGTGGTATGCACACAAGCATTCTTAATACGGTGCAATTTACCTATAGCGCCGCCTGCTTCAGCTGTCCTCAACACGCGTCTAACCTCATACCCCTCCCTGCCCCTTTGGGTATCTTCTGCCAAAGCGCGTGGGTCGAGGGAACGTGTGGCAACCGGCGCAACTGGGAAGGGATTTTTTAATCGGGGCAGCGGGACGCTTGTGTGACAGCGGCAGTCGGGTACGGTTGAATTGAAACCCATTTACGCTCCTTTGCGATCGGTTTCGCCCCAAAAATTGCCCAAAATGAAAACGGAGACAACGGTGTAATTATTGTGATCAGTTCGGGGTCTTTTTTTTCTCTCGTCGGTTAGTTGGTGTCGATCATGTAAAACAAAAGGCCAGAAGCAAACCGAGCAGTGTGTCAAGGAGCACCGGTGTGATCGAGGCATGACATGTTCGTGGGTCAGCGTCCCCGGCCCGACATGGGGGCACACACTGTTGCATCTTGCGACCAGATCTTGGGGCAGCGTTTCTTTTTAAACGCATGGCGGTGTCGTTAGTTTGCGCAGCGTCGTTCGAAACGTCGATTACAGCCAACAACGCGAAAGAACAATTCAAAGGAAATTATTTTATAAAATTATTTTTAAGATTGAACCGCGATGTAACCACGGATGGAAAGGTTACCTTTGAAGGGCTGGGAGGGATGGAGTGGTGGGTTTGCTGTACCGATTCCCATGTTATAATAATGATAAGTTGCATACTTTACATGGCAGATAATAAACTGGCGGAACATTGTTTGGAGCGGCGTCGATCGTCGTGTGGTGGGGGTAGGGAGGGAGGTTGGGGTGTGGAATAAATAGTTGTTTAACTTAAACATATTTCAGTGGTTCCGACACCACTGACTGTAATTGTGACAGCACTGAACGTTTCTATGGCACAAATCAAGTTGTACACTTTACAAAAAAGGACCAAAAATTACTAATTATTAATAAAAATAAACAGATAACTTCAAATCATATTTAAATGATTCCAAGTAATTTAATTCTAAAATAACTACAATAACTCAGAACAGATCTAATATGTTCTATTAATACGACTTTTGTGAGTAACAGCAAGATCATATTCCTTTTGTCGGTAATTGTGTTTACATAAGAATGAGCAGTTCACTCACTAACCACTACAAAACCTTAACAAAAAACCCACCGCTACCTACAATAAGTGTACGAACTTCCACGGCCTTTTGTTTGATTACTGCACGTATTTGCTCAAGGCATATTGTTTCGTTATTCATTCTTACCTTTCATGCTAGAACATTAAAATGTTCTGTCTGCTTGGTTTGCATTAAGGAACCATTTCCAGCGCCGGTAAGAATGTAAGCTACGGAGGTCTGTTCGCTGCGATGGTGGCATATTGTTTGTTTTTCTAATTATTGGTAGTATGTTAATGACGCCGAACAGATCTGTGTGGGGCATTGGGAAAATAATTTATTTGTGAAGACGTCCCACGGCGACCTGACCTTTTTCTTAGAAATTGAAATCAAACGCTGAAGCAGGAGAGGTTATGTGCAGCCGAGACCCTACAAGATGTCGGTAAATAATGTACGCATTCTAGAGACGCATCTTTCTTCTGTTGTACGCCGTTTTTTTCTATTCTGTTTTAATGTTGTAGCATTCGTGGAAACTCGTTCGGGGTGCAAGCGTCGAGAAGCGGAGAGTAAACAATACCAGCGCAGCCGCTACTACGGGTGTGAGCTAATTGATTGAGCCATCGTTAGATTAGTTCTCGTGAAATATGGGAAGGATAGGACATAGGTTTCATCGCGTTGTTGCACTGGATTTTTGTCTCGATAGTTCTTTATTGTTTTGTAAGTCAACTTGAAGGCTGATGTTAAGACCGTCAGCAGATAAAAAATGACAAATGTATCGCACAAAACAATGATTTTAAATTATGTTTTGTAACAATGTTTGAAAATGAATTTAAGCTCTTCATATTCCTTAAAGCTGTAAAATCTTTACAATAAATATATTTTTTTTATACCGGTCAAACCCAACGGCTGACACTCGACACTCTACCACAAAACTAATGGTTCTAATGGTATGATTAACAATCTTCAAAGATCGCCGACGAATAGTTTCATTCCTGAGCTTGATAAATTTAATAAACGTTAGTAGTCTAGGCTAGTAGAAGTCTCCTGTACATAATAGGAATACAAATTGGTTTGCCTCGGTAAAACTTTTAAGCCCCAACCATAAGTGAAAGAATCAACAATGCAACAACAAAGGCTTATCTTACAGATATCCCGTTTCGATGCTTCCCACGGCAAGCTAGGGGACCGGGCGTAAAATTTTAAGAAACAGTTGCAAATGCCACTAATGCTCCTGCACATTGAAGGGTGCAACGCAAATCGATGGACAAAATGCAAATTGTCAGACAATTTACTTGCAATATAATTAAAAGAAGAAATCAAACAACGAATAATGTGAATAAATTGGAAATGAAAATCCTCGACTTCAAATGAGTGAAGGATTTTATCTTGAGTCATATCTTGACCATCAGTTCGAACAGTATCATGCTCAATGTGCCGCAGTGCGATTCATTAATGATATCAACGGCATGTGTTACAACGGGTAAATTTTAATAGCCCCGCTTTGGCACGGACAGGGGCCTACAACAGCGAATGTGGCCACTAGGGTCGCGTTACTGCTCCTAAACTTTCCGCAGCAAGACGCATTGTGGTGGGAGGAACGGGAAGGAGGGAGAGAATGATAGAGATGGGCGGGGGAGGAGAAAGGAAGGGTAAACGATCATGTTATATCTTTGTTCCAGTCCTAACAGACCTAACCAGCTAGATTCGAAGTTTCCAAACGTGATCCACATTAATGACACGATCCTGTTTCTTTCTTTTCTCACCTGTGTGCCGCATGATCGGGGCGCACCACACTGTTGAGCGTGCGCAAAAGCCCCTTGGATCGCGGCTCCGCACAAAACCATACATGCAAACGGGTGCACGATCGAACTGGTATACTGCAGAGCGGTTGGCACTGCTTGGCACAGGTTTAAAGCATTTGGTGCAAAAAAAAAGCACGCTCTACCTTGCTGTTGAGTGGAGGGAAACAACAAATCGTACCATTTTCTAATGCTTGCGGTGTGTAAATTTAATTTTTCATTTAGAGTCAACTTAAATGCATGCTTTAATCTGTTAATAATGTTGAAAACATGTGTGTTAGTGTTTTGTTTCAACTATGAATGTTTTCATCATATAATAAAATTAATTATACTAAAATGGAATCGTTATTAATGCAAATGCAACAGATTGATTTTTCGATGGGTGAAGGTGATTTGTAATATTATTCGATTTCTTGTTTGGCGTAACTACGGTAATTAATCAAGGCCTGCTAAGACAACTTATAGGCTTAGCTACTGTGACTTATTGGTGTAATCATAGCAAGAATAGTCAGCGTATGAGACGCTCAGTTTATGTGAGATTTTAACCAACCCGGAGCATGTTTGTAAGGTACTAACAACTGTTCCACAGGCCTTCACAATGATTATTGGTTTGATAATAATTAGTTGAATAGCTAATGGTTTAATAGTTTTAACTTAACTTACATATGACTATATTTCATCAAAAATTTTATTTTTGATTTATCAGTCGTTTATTCAATGAGAAAAAGATTACAATTTTTGGCTATTTTCTTTGCCACGACAACGTACGTGTTTCTTTAAACTAATGGTGTAAATTGCTTTCAATGATCTTTACATATCAATGTTCGAGTTAATGATTTTTTGTATTATCAATCTTTTAAAGAACCACCTACATTAAAATCGTAATTGAAGTATTCAATGCAAACGTTTATATAAGCTGTCACCTACCTGTGAAAAATAACGGTCATTTCCGTACACCCAAACATGCTGCACGAGCGTTACAAAATTATACTAATTACGCAAACTTAGACAGCAGTTGTTCAAGCGGACGGCAAGCAGATTCCCCCGCCACTCAAAACCAGCATCTGTTGCACCGAAAAGAGAGAAACTCTACCACTGCTTTCCATCCGCTTAACACCCCTTCTGGCCTGCCTCAGGGTGGCAAACGGCACGCGCCCTAACTAGACTGCGCCACGCAAAACGCTTCCAAACCACACGAAAACATTAACCGAACGGGTGGGCAGAATGCGAATGCGTTCAGTTAATTTCATCCTCCAGAAGAAATGGTTTCGGTTTCGTGTATTGTGCCGTGGCGTTTTTTTTACGCTTTGTTTTCGTTTGTTTTATTTTGCTTTCATCACCCGGATCGTGACGTGGGATGTGCGCCGAAGCACATCTCCACAGCAATACTGGTACAGAGCCAACAACATATGCTGATCAACCCACCCATCAACCGACAGTCGGACAGTCGGCCCTCACTTTCCGTCCTTGACTTTTTCGCGGTCCGGTTTACGCTTGTACTGGCCATCGTTCAAGTGCATCACGTTTGCCTTGCAGACACGGTGGGCCCCACCTGCTTTCGCCGCAGCCAGGCGGTGCTGCCCCAGCGCTAATACACGCGAAAATTATAGCGGATGAAGGAAACGACCGAAAAGTGTCGGATCGGTTTCGGGGCGCCCGGCCGAGTCGCTTAAAGCGTACACGGATCTTCATTCCCACACCCGGTACATGATGGCTGCGAAGGATGAAGGAAGTGCAGCAGCATTTCAACGTTCCGGTTGCAATTTGCACCCGTACGGTTGCACACTTGACCGGCCACGTGCGCGGGAGTAAATGCTAGACGCCTTCGGAAAGGTGTGTTTTTTTGTTGTTGTTTTGTTTTTGGCGTTCATGACTCAACCCTTTTTAATCTTGTGGATTTACGCGATCGAGTTTCGAGGGAGTGGTGGGTCTCAATAGGGAGGGAGTGGTGCGCTCGGTTCACCCGTCCTGAGGGCACGATCTGGGAGCACCTTGGTGGATCGATGCGTAAGAAAGGCGTATCGGTGCCTCGAGATAAAAAGCTCGTTGAGCGAGTAAATTATTGGCTTTGAAGTGATGTTGCCTTGAGATTGAGGTGCAACTGTGGATGGGAAGGATGTACGAAAACGACCATAATTGAAGTAGCGTCAATTTATGTGAGCTCTATGGATTATTTAACCGGCGCTTTACATTGGCAGTTGGTGGGCTTTTATGAAAGATTAAGCTTCTTTATAAATATACTTATATTCATCCCAGGCAAACGGCAGGCGTTCATGATTGGAAAATTATCCTCACCGATAAAAGGTGGAGTGGTGATGATCCTTCATGCTCTCACAAGCATAGAACGCCCGCTGCAGTTAACTGCAGCTATCCATCTGAAGCATTAATGTGCAATGCAAAAAGGCAAAAACATTACCAATGCCTGCAAGGACAGATTTCGAGGTGACGGCATAAGAAACGAAGGCAAAAAGAGCCACTGCAAGGAAGCATGTTTTTGGTCTTGTTTTTGTTTGTTTTGTTTTTCGCTTCTTGCTTCACTTTCGTCGATCGTTCGCCTGCCTCCGATATTCGATTCGACGACAGGAGCATAAGCTTTTCCCAACAGCATAGATCGGCTTTGTATTGACCGGCCCAAGCGCTGCTTGTCGCTGTCGATGCAACGACCGTGGACAGTTTTAGAAGGCTTCAGCTCACTGGCCCTGTCGTCGCTGGCGTGACTGCGTCCTTCCATCACCTACGATCCTCTTACTTTAATTTTTTTTTTCTGCTTCTTTCTCGCTCGCTTTACGGTTGCCACTTTGCACGGTAACACCGGTAACAGACACAATGTGGATGCTTATGTTTTGCTGGCACAGAAATGTAATAAAAATTTGTAGTGACATAAAAGATGATCAGAGGTAAGAAACTGATAATTTTTTGTGGCACAACAACATTTTGTATTGTGTTTTGTCGTTTTGTCTTTTGTACCTTTTGGGATGTACAGCGAACGGCTTGCGAACGGTTTGTTGGGGCGATGACAGACCAAGCGATGATTAAACCTAGAACACGGCTTGGTGCTCAGCATTGAAATAGTACGCACACACACACACACACACACACACACACACACAC